>JAMKCH010052911.1:0-10379 GCA_023653785.1 Ophioderma brevispina
GTGCACCATCGGGACTTGAGGCCTCTGGCTCTGCCAGGTTTAGGCTCTGGGCCATTTCGGCCTTGGCTGTCCTAGCCTGGTCCGCTGTCTCCCTTGGGAACTTGGACTTGAACTTGGCTATGATGCTCTCGCTGCTCCCCTCCTGGGGATCATCGGGGCCTACCGCCGCTTCCGAGTCGGGCCTATTGACAGTTGCCGTCTGGCGTTTAGTCTCTGTTCCCCTTTGGGGTCTAGACATGTATCCAGCTTGGGTGTGTACTGGTCTTTGGGTCTTTAGCGCCCGACTTCCTTGGGAGGCCGTGCCGTTGGCCTTGGCGGTCCTTTGCCCTTCGCCTTGGCCTAGACCGTGGGCTTTCATCGCCTAGCCTAGACCCTTCATCTCCATTCGGGGTAGCTGGCCCTGGTTTCTTTCCTCGCAGCCTTGGCTGGACCCTTGTCTGGCCCTAGCATGGCCTTGGGCTGATCCCTGCCTGCTTTGTGGGGGGGGGGGGGTTTACCTTGGCCCCCTTCTTGTTTGAGGCCTGTGCCTGTGCTGGTCTGGCGTGGCCTCTCCAGGGGCTTCACTGGCCGGCCTAGGCCTGGTATGGGCTTTATGTCCTTCTCCCTTGGCCTTCCACCCGTACGTGACTTATCATCGCGCCTTGGCTGTTTCTCCCTTGCCCTCCGTCCTTACTCTCGTGCGGGCGCGATACCTCGGCCTACATGCCGTCTGGTGCCCTCGTGGCCTAGCCTGCTCTTGCAGGTCCTCGTGCTTTGGTCATCTTCCCCCTTGTTGCTGATGCTACCCGGGTTCCCTCATGGGGCTTGGCTCCCACTCAGGTGGATGCCCTCCCCCCTCTGGGCTCTGTTTGTCCTGCCCGCTTGTGGTTTGCTCTGTGTCCTAACCTTACCTGTGCTCCCATGCCTTACTCCTCGCGCCCTTGGGGCAAGCCCTTGAGGTCTTTCGACTTTTGGCTGAACTGCGCACTGTTGGGTCGGTGTCTTGCACCGTGTTATCCCTTCCTCCCGTTTGTTCGGAGTTAGGGGCTGGCTTTGACAGTTCTCGCACATTCCTTTGGCTCCCGCTGACTAGCCCGGTCCGCTGTCTCCCTCGGGGGACCTGGACACGGGTTTGGTGTCGGCTCGACGGGGCCCCTCTTTGGGGCTCGTTGTCGGGCTTAGCCATCGGCCTTGTTCCGGCCTCGCGTTGGGGCTCGTCCCGGGCCTAGCGCGGTTCCGGGCTTCAGGCCAGGGTGTGCTCCCGATTCGTCGGGGGTCTGTCTTAGGGGTTCCCCCCTCCCCTCCGGCGGTTTTCAGGTTCCCGTTGTTCGATCTCTGCACTTGCGGTTTTTTCTTGCCATGGGCCGGCGGGGGGGTGTGCGCCTTCTGTCCAAACTGGCTGCCTAGTGGGAATCCCCGCGACGGGTATTCCCTATTTGTTTGGTGGGTTCGCCGAACTCGCCTTCACAGGTGGCTTTCTTCATTGTTCTTGGCAGTTGACTTGGTCTTGTCTCCCGCCTGCCCTTGCGACTGGATCTGTGCTTTTCCCCTTAGTACGCTCGGGGGTCCTGGGGGCACGTTCGTTGCTCTGGCTCCTGTCTTTACGACCTGGGAGCCCTTGACTTGTGATGTCTGCCCACTTCCTACTGGGATTTTTATCCCCTCTATCCTAGTCGGTCCAAGTCTGTGACTGAACTTTAAAGTCGGTTGGGAGCTCTCGCTCCGGGGTGGGAATGTTCTCTGGTGCCGTAAACCCCGCTGTGAGTCTTCTTTCCATGTGTCTGACGTCTCGAAGTTTGGTTGACGAGTTGGTTACTCCCTTTTTCTCGAGCTTTGGTGATCCTTATCGGTATCTGCGCCCGTTCGGTTAGCTCCTCTCCGGTGGCTCTCTTCACTTCTTCTCCTCGGGAGATAGTGTGTCGAAGCCGCTATGCTTGTCCGCGGACCTCTTCTCGGTGGCATCCTTATGCCCGTAGCTGGAGTTCGCTACTCGGCTACTTTTTTGCATCCTCGATACCGATTTGTCGTTCGTTCCAGAAGTTCCTCATGTTAGGATCATTCTGTCCTTCTACACCTTTGTCACCTGCTCTCTGCTTGCAGTCGCCACTAGTTTAGGCTTCTGCTCGGGCTTCCGAGCAGTTAGTGCGCTCTCGGCTCAGGTCGCCTCTCGGGGCCTCGACTCGTGTTTCTGCACAGCTAGCCTCTGGGTTCTCCCCTCTGTAACCTTCGCTCGGTGGTTTACCCACTTTGTCTACCTTTCTGGCCAGGATTGACTCTGGCCCGATCTGGGACAAGTGCTAGTTTATCATTAATCTAGCTTGACTGCTCTTCGGTTGCCCCGTTCTGGTGCCGCGGCTCCCGGTATTTGCGGAGGTCCCTGCCTCTTTCTTTATCCTCGGTGGTTCTGTCTACCTCGAGTCGAGGCCTGAAATCGTCCCCTCCATCTCCTGGCTGTGACAGTCTTAGGTGGGACTTTTCGCTTTAATATTTGAGCTTTGTTGGACGTCTCCGATCGTCCGTTGTCTGGATTTTTCGGTCGTCAGCTCAGCCTACCACAGCCTAGGTTGTGTTGGGTTCGTCCTTCGGTTACGTTGGTGTTCTTCCATTGACTCCTGCAAGGCGTCCGTTTCTGATCCCAAAGCTAGTTCCCTCTTGGGGTCTGGTTCTATTGGCGAGTTCTCTTGGCGAAGCCCCCAATCGTCCTTTGGGTGCGCGTCGCTCTACGCCCTCGCCTTATTTCTACTCATTCGGGTCCCTTTCCCGGCTGGTTAGCTCGGAGATTTCCTTCTCCTTATCGCGTCTTCCTCCGGGTCATGGTCGGACTTATCTCTCAACCCTCCACGGGGCTGGGGTCTTTAGCCTTCATTCAGTCTCCCAACCTTTATCTCCCCCAGGCCTCTCTCCGTGGGGTTCTTCTGTGGTGTTCTGATCGGACCCCCTCTAGGGGGCCCGCTCCTCCGTTTTTTTTGGGTTAGGCTCTTTTCCCCGCGTCTTTACGCGGGTCCGCCTTGCCCTTCTCTGGTTCCCGCCCGGATCCTCAGTTGTTCGCAAGGCTGTGAGCCTTGTTCTCCGCCTTGCCGCGGGTGCTTCGGGCCCTTGTCCATGGCCTACGTCGCACTCCAGTCTCTGTCGGAGCTCTTCCTCTCACCATTCCTTGCTTGGGTTTTTTTTTCTGCGGGATCGCGGCTCTGGCTCCCTCCAAAAAACTTTGGCCAGGTCCTTTTAATCACATAAAGTCGAAGTCCTTTGCCTCTCCCTGGTGTACTACACTGTCTAGGTGAGTTATTCGCTTCCTGACTTTTAGGAATCTATGATCCATGTGTTTTTCGGCTCTGGCGTTTTGTCTACCCTTTGACTGCATCTATGGCTCTCTCCGAAATATCATGTTCCACCTCCGACTTAGTGTGCTAGGCTGGTGTTTGATTGAAATATTCTTCACGGGGGTTTACTGCATATGTTTGCAGTCAACATTGGTGATAAGGACCTCCGTTCGTGTAATGATTTCTTTTTATTCAAAAACCCATTATGTTTTATAAATCATTTAACTCTCTGAGCTTGATATTCCTTTCCAATGTTGACTTCCCGCTTCCAGGTCCGCCCACAGCATGATAGTGCATGCGCCGTTGTGGGCTTGAGCCGAAACGGAATTGGGGAAGAGTAATGGCTACCAGGGTGTGACCTTGGGTCACTGGTTGAGAACATTTTCTCTTTTAGGGGTGCTAAAATAGGTATTTTGGGGCATTCACTTCTCAGAAGGGAAATGCATATGTTTCAGTCAACATTGGAAAGGAAATCAGGCTTCAGTTAAATGATTTATAAAACATAATGTGTTTTTGAATATTTTCAGTTAACATATTTCCAGGAACCATGCTTGGCAATTCACTGGACCTCTCACATCAAGAAATTTAGCAGTAAAGATTGGCCTGCTGACACATGCTGCCAGCACAATTTTGTGGGCAGACCAGATGGTATCGGATTACAGTTTCATTGAAAAACGGCCTAGAGGCAACACATGTCTAGAAATCAAGGGCAGGTTCCGGCCAGAATTGCTTATGTCTCGCAAGCTGTTAGCAATGGTTCAGCTTCACTGTGCTAAAAAGCATTGAAACCACTGAAGCAAATCTGGGCTAGAAGTAGCCCAAAAGTCAGGGTAAAGTGTTTTTAATCACCTTGAAGGCAAGATAACATCTCTTATTATCTCTTGGACATATCAGCTGATTAAATTCATACTTGGTCAAAAAGAATTACTGCGACTCCAAGACTCACATTGGGTGTAGAATTTGACCCTGTAATGACCCCTATTGACATTTGAGCCTGTAAGGCATATGGCCCTGCCAGAGAGATCTTGCATTATTTTAACTTGCAGTATTTTTACTCATTTTATTGCTAGGTCAAAATGGATGAACTAGAAGAACATAAAATAGCAACATGGAGAGGTAAGTATGATGGAAATCCTTGATTAGATCTGCTCTAAAAGAATGAAATATGGGTATGTTATCTGATAGGGTTTATCATTCTTAGATTATATCCACAGGATTTCTTTAACCGAATGATCGGGTCTCGGTCGGAACATGAATTGGGCTCTTGGCTTATGGTGATGACTGTGATACATATTTTCCTACAAATAAGGGTGAAATTTTGTAGACCGTGTGCAAGGTTTAAAAATGGGCCCATTGCCCATTAGAAAATATGTAATAACAATATAATAATGTGATGATGTACGTAAATTCACACTTCAACTAGACTTGTTTTGATATCATGCATTGATAACATGAAACCCAATGTTATTTCTGAGCTACACAAGGGTCACATTTCTCAACCTTTCTTTAAAGGAACACAATAAGATAGAAAAATATTCAGACATGGAGTGGCTCCTTACTGAGATCACAAATTGGTAAACAATTTGGATGGGAGGAGTAACTAATATTATTTTCCTTGTAAGCTTCACTTCTCTGCCACAGACAGCCAAGGATGCTGACATTACTGCCAGCATCTTAACAAACTTGAAAAGCATGCAGTCATCAGCTTACTGACCATTGCCATTGTATATGTGCTAATTCCAGCTAATCCACCTTTCACTTGTCAGATCAACATCTTACTACAAGCCTGAAGTACAATGTCGGAATGCTTTTTTAAATATGTCCAAAACATGCTAGATACACTGTAAATTCTGGCAAGAATGTCAATGTCACCTTTATTTTCCGTGGCAAGATTTGCCTGTAACTCTTGCTGTTTTTACAGAACTTAAACATCCAAATTGTTTTCACATTTGTGGAAGTGATTTCAGTAAGGGTCCATTATTTCATTATGTCTGAATATTTTTCTGTGCCATTGTGTCTGTTATATTTATTAAAGGGGATGGTCTGATAAAGTTTTCATCTTGATAGAATGGCCTTCACCCCAAAACCCAATCTGTAAAGTTTTGTGCGACATTCCAATCCGTTTTGATGTGAAAGCTAGAAATGTAATTTTGTAAGCCCTATAGAGTACTGTGTAAAATTAATATTGGTGGACAAAAATGGAGTACATTTTCGCTCATAACTTCCAAACCAAGCATCCTTTAGCCCTAAGATTTCACAGAGTGAATGAGAAAAATAGTAGCTTCTTCTGATACCCAATTTGACCACTTCCGGGAAAAATCTTGGGTTCTGGGGACGAGGTTGTTAGCGATCGGACCTTGACCCTTTAAAGGTGCAACGAGAGATTTCAAGTCATCCATATTTTCTGTGATATGTAGTGATTTTATACAGATTAGACACTCAATAAATTCCCTACCTTTTATTTGGTGACAGAAATAACTTAAAATGAAAACAAAGGGTGATTTATATATGCCTATATTTCAATAGAAAACGTAGGCTGAATTTCGTATTTGCTCCTATACGAAATTAGAAATTTCACAATTTCTGTACCAAAGAAACAGTTCTCAGCTTAATCCTTACAGATGGGGATATTTTTGATATAAATCTTTACACAAGTGCCAAAATCAGAATTTTAACATTTTTCAGGACACCTGTTATTTGAAATCTCTCATGCACCTTAAAGTTTATTTCTCAATACCTCTCTTCTGAAGGAACTAAGTGTATAAAATTTCTTGGCAATTGGAACACCTTTTTAATGCAAGGTAAATTTCCAATTACTGATTTTCTATCTGAACATTTAAACCATGCCCCTTAATCAATTTTTTTATGAATTACAAACCAAAAAAAAAGTGACAAATTCTAAATTGGTGCACAGGATATGTCCCAAATGAGGCCAAATTTTAGATTCAATTCAGTGCATAGCATAGCCTGTATGCATAACTGAAATGAATTCCCCATAATGAGTGGGTGAGCGGATTGCTCTGTTCTTATTTTATGCACGGAAGTCATGAGCAAGAATGTGTTTATGTTGTGTGATGCAGCTGAGCCCCGTCTATGCCTTGGTTTTAAATTTAGCATTATATCACACCTGGTATCCACGTCGCCCAATAAAGGTCTCAATGCATTTATGTTGTTGGCCAGTGATGCATGCAATGTGTCTTGCTGGTGTGAAAGATGAAGGGGAGAAAATCCATCTTTTTGGTGGTAAATGTTTAACTTCGGTAATGGGATTTAAGGTTGTATAGCATTGAAGTCTTGCCTCTCGCTCTCTGCTATACTTTGTTCATCACCAAATTGGCAAGACTCTTCACACTGCAAATTAATATATATAGAATATGCGGGTGCAACTGTAAGCAACACTTCCGCAGCAGACGCATTGCATCATGTACTTGCGGCGCACGCTTGTGGCAAGAAACGCACACTAAAACAGAATTACTTTAACACACGGATAAACAAAAGCCGAATAATTTTTGCCTATTAGGTGATGAACAAAGTATAACTGTATTCCCCAAGTGTTAAAGAATTGATACCAACAACAGCCTGGCATGTCGGCTCTTGCATCACACATTCTCATCATTATCTTCTAAAGAAGGTAAGATTTTACTAGCTGAGAGTGTACTGGCTGAAAAAGTGGGACTAGTAAATGTTGAAAAAAGGTCAGTCGGCATGTCACCTAAGTGCTATTTTTCACTGTGAGTAAAATGTGTATGGTAGTTGACATTCTGGATATGGTAGTTGACGTTCTCCAACATAAATAATTATTTTATAATGAATTTGGTTATTTTAGAACTCAAATCAGGACATTTTCCAGAGCGTCTTTGACCAGCTATTGAGGTCACAGTGATTTTATTGCTTTCTTGCAAACAAAAAGTAACGCATGTTAGCGTGACTGTCTTCCTACTGACTGAATATATGTATGCATTATTACTCACCACTGGTGAATTTTAAATTGAGTGAATTCAATTTCTATTTTTATTTTTCAGAGGTTTTAAATCAGAAAGCAAGGCCACTTACATGGATAGATCCAGATTCAAGGTAATGACCACTGGAGGTGTTAAACCAATCTGAAAGTGCACAATGATATGGAAATTAAACCATGATTATCAAGTCATGTGATCTTCCATTTTACCCGTTTACCCCAATGACGTAAATAAAGTCCAGACCACAAGCAGACCACAAAAAAGTTATTTTGCAGATTTATTATGGTGGTAAAATTTCCTGACGTGCACTTTTAAATTCCATTCAAGCAACACACTCAAACTTCTGTAAAACACAGCAAATCAAGGCTAACACAACATATACTTTCATGATGGTATAAGAGACTTGACTCTTTACGTTTCCAAATGATTGATCTTTTGGTTAGACGTCAAGGCAGAAAATGTCGTTAGTTTTGCAATCTTTCACTTTTTTAGAGGAGTTATGTAAATGAGTAGTTAAATCACTTTTGCGAAAATCTTTGTTGAAGCTAGCACGTCAAGGAATAATAGAAAAGGGAAAAGTTATAAAACAAAACAATTTCTCATTCCAGATCTTAAAGCGTTTGAAATTAACTTGCTGTAAGAGTTTTACAGGGGTTCCGATAGTGACCATTGAAAATTCTGTCGATTACCTTATATGGGCATGGCAAATTTCCATGGCAAAATGCATATTTTATGTAGTCGATCATGTAAACAAATCTTTTCCACACAATGTGGAATAGATATCCAATGTTTAAAATATCTCTGGGTTTACAGTAAAATTGATGTTAAGATATATGACATTTCTTGCCCATGGTGCCCTCCCTTGGGTCTATCCTAGGGGTAGGGAATTTGCAAGAAGTTAACAATAATTGCTTTGATGCTTGACCTTTTGGTTAAATTTGAACTAGACTGCAACACAATTTTCTCCCTGATAAATGTACCTACAGTGAGCTTTGCCTGTGTATGTGCAACACTGTGAACACATGGTGCTGTCTCTTATTTCGGACATGATAAAGTGATTCCTTTTCAAATTCAATATATTTGAAACCATATTAAATGAAAACCAATCTTAAAGACAATTGGCAACTTGAGAAAAATCATACAAACGTATAGTTTTTCAACAATTTGTAATTTTTTTTTTTCCATTTTGCACTGTGCCAAAATCAGTCCCTGTACAAAGTCTATCGGAAATTGAAACCATAACATTTGAAATATCTTAAAAATGCATGTTTGGAAAAACTTTTTTTTACCAATAGCCACATTTCAACCAATTTTCAAAAAATCTGTCCAGGACACAGTAGCCAATAATCCTACCTTAAAATACTATACTTTAAAATGTAAGCATACTTTAATTCAGTGTCATTTTAATGATTGTCGGACCTGATTCAATATTTTGTCATCAAAGAATGTTTCAATTTAAAATAGGTCCATAACTGCATTGTTCATATTTCTAATGTTGTTTGCAGCTTATTTGAAGCAGTGAGAATGTTGATCCAGAGTAAAATACACAGGCTTCCAATATGGACCGTTCTCCACAGAGGAATGTCTATACATCCTGACACACAAAAGAATACTCAGTTTTGGTGGCTACTGGTAAGTGAATCATAGTATTAACCCGTTAGCATTCATATTATTTACCACCACACCATTACGCTCCCATAGCATCTGTACTGCCCGGACACAGCGCCACCTATACCGTATCCGCATCGCTAATTGCCAATTGGCCGGCTATTCTTAGCCATGCGCTACGTCATGGAATCCCCAGCGCCCAAATGCTGTGTTAGAGGCTCTGCGATTAGCTGAACGAGGAATGAAAAAAAAACCGTTTCGCAGGTACCCTGGTATTCGCGAAATCGAGAATTCAGGTTGGTGATCTGAGGTTTAGAAAAGGGTTTCCTCATCAAAAAAAAGACCCTAGCTTCACTCGTTTTTGAGTGCTGGGGGTTGGCATGACTTGACAGCAGCAATCGATAATTGAGCCAGCTGATAAGGTTAAAAAAATGCTTGTATGATTATAGAACATTTATCATTGATTTAATTTGTCTTTTTTTTTAAATAAAATAGATTTATAAAACTAGTCAGCTAACTAGACAATTAGTTAGGAATATTTTGGTGCATAACTCGTTACAATCGGCTAAGTATTTGCGACAAAGATCTAGTGTACAATGTACAAAAAATCCGAATCAACGCTATGATGTTGAACCCCCGAACATAAGAATGATAGAGTTGTTTGAATTTACTCTACGACCGAACGGTCACACGAAGCGACATCGCGTTCAGCGGTACAGGGAATATAGATATAGAAATTTATCTGCCTCATAAAGAACACAAAGTAAAAGACAACCTTAACTCCAGTCTAGCCATCAACCCAGTCCTTGCAGAAGTGGGACTGGAATGTCTGTTTGGCAATGAGTTTTACATCACTTGCATGAGTGATGTTTGTTAAAAAAACTTGGCGGGGGAGCTTAACTCATCTTCAAGATGGATCACTGATCAGGAATGTAAAACTATTTGCCAGAAGACAACTTACAAATTAAGAATTCACATTTAAAGGGCTTAAGTTAAAAGTGGGGGGTAGGCCCAAAATTTCATACCAGAGGCCCAGTTATGGAAAAAGCATTTAAAACTCTTCCGTGGGCTAGATGGTAAAATTGTTTGTGTTTTTATTTAGGAAACCTGTACCTGTTACCATTTTAATTAGAAAACTGATCTCTGGCCTCCTCTTCTAATAGCAGGGAGAATTTGATATAAAAAACAAACTTAAACCACAATAGTGCTAAAAGGAAAGGACCACTTATTCCAATTTTTTTTCCCTAATCAATAAATTGAATTGCAGTTTCAGATATTCAGACCGCTCTACATACTCTAAGAAGAATTCCAAAATTTTATTTGTAAGCAGTTCCAGGGTCCATGCAATATTGTACGTACATGCATATTTTAGTTAAATCAACGCATCTGAATGAATTGATCGAGATACACCCACAATTTTACAATTCCTCTCATTTTTATCATGTAGACATCTTCATGTTAATCCAACAGAAAAAAATTGAGATCAAGAGTCATAATTCCTGAAGAAGAGCAT
>JAMKCH010052912.1:0-19845 GCA_023653785.1 Ophioderma brevispina
TTACAAGCCTTCTTCTCCTTCCAATATCACCTCACATATCAACTCCTGTCCAAATAAAATACGAGTTGGCTTCCATTATGTTTGCAATAAATTTATTTGCATACATTAATTACTTTAAAACCCTGTCATCATGATGAGAAATCAGCCAAAATGTAATCAAGTGTGTGGACCACTAAATAGTTCCAGTTATTAATCTAAAGAATTTTGCATATCCCAATATTGTATGTTATATGCTTTTGTTTGCGTGCATCAGTATAAAGTTCAAAACAAAACAGATAAAACTGTTTAGTTTGAGATTTTTTTTTAAATATGACACCGAACTTAGAATTTCAAAGCAAATCTGAATGCATTTAATGTTTACAATTTGTATCCATCTAATTAAGGTATATGCTAACTTACTGGTTTCACAGTTGGTGCTGTCCATCTGGTAAACAGGCACACACATAGAAGTTTTGATTTGATTGAGACACACACCACCATTCTGGCAAGGGCTTGAAGAACATTCGTCGATATCTTTCGAAATGTTAAAACAGAATGATTAGCACAAATTAACACCGGGGATTTTCAATGGGATCTTACATTGTATAATTGGAAGTACATTTGCAATCATCTTTAGGTTTGATATGTATCCCTCAGTACTGGTCACATCATTCAACAAATTAATGAATTTCATCTCATCTACAGTAGAAATCACGATCCCGATAAAATATTTGATGCCCATCCATATGACAGCATCGAGATGGTCAAAACCAAAATCTCATCTTTTAATCTCATGCTTAGTTAAGTTAGAAGTGTGTGATTTTTGCTAACCTTTCATTGCTCACTATATTCAAAAATATTTTTACATCATATAGTAATAACACCAAAGTTTTAAATCTGTTTTGGGTCCCGCCAACGAGGGTGGCCGGATTCACTCACACTCACAGCAACCGCTCTTAGTCCCTTCTTCCACCCGATTCAATGTATCCACCATCCTCAACCCAACTCCCCGGCCCAACCCTCCTACTCTTGCTTCTTCCAAGTCTTCTCTGGATGTCCCCTCCTCCTACCTCTCACCTCAAACTCAAAAGCCCTTGTTAAAACATGCCCACCTCCTTCCTCAGCACGTGCCCGTGCCAACGTACACTATTCACTTTTGCCAACCGGTCCCACCCTTCTTCCATCCCAACATCTGCATCAGTCCTCAGTCTTTATCTTATCCACCAACCACACATTGCTGCTTTCCCAATCGCTCTTCTCTCTTCCCCTCAGAATCCCATCTCACTTAAAGACACTATAGTGATTTTGAAAAAATTTGAAATTTGGCAGAATAGCTCAAGTGAAGGATAAGTCTGAGAATTCTCAAATTTACCTTTTCCTCTGTCGATTGAAAGAAAATAAGAAAACGGGAGTGTTCCCAAGATATGATTCTTCATTCAATTACGTGTTGTAGTAAGTGTCCGTTCGGACCGTATGACTAAAATCTCCGATTCTGTCTATTAGGTTTTTCGGTATTATCCTTTGCAGGGTATGTTAGGACCCTGTAACTTGTTACGTACATGCTAAAAAATCGGGGGGGGGAAATTTTTTTGATGATTTTTTCGATTTGCTGATTTAGCCAAATCACGGATAGTGCTTTAGGTTCAGAAACCATGTCTCGCTCCCATTCAGCCGCCTGAGTCCTTACACAACTCTTATACACCATACCTTTCTCTTCAAAGGATCTGTTACCCATGCAACAAGCTCCCCCAATCCCTAAACTCACTCCAATCATACCTCACTCTAGCTGTCACAGCTACCTCACATTCACAGCTACCTTACATCCCCCGTGCCACTAACCCTGTCCCCAGGTACTTTAACTCCTACAACCGATTCACCTCACACCTTTTCCTCCTGTTGAACCATCCCTCCAGCACCAGTACTACCAGTCCCAGGGCCGATTTGTCGGCGGCTAAACCTCCCCCCATGGGTTTCTAAGGAATCTGAGGAGGAGGTAGCTGGTTCCCCTGGCCGAATGAAAAAAGAAGATCTACCTACAAGGGCCGTCAGCTCTGGAGAGCTAATGTGGCCATCCAGCGCATGCTGCCTGGCATGGTGGGCATGGGTTGTCTCAAAGGCTAGGCCCACCGCCAAAACTGTGGATTGACGTCAGGAAGGGCATCCGGTCAATTATCTATTGCCCAATAAATCCTCACACAGCAGTATTCTGAGTGTGAGGTTATCCGTCCACCCCGTTAGCGGGCACAACTGGATGTAAAACTTTGGTTTTGACTACTAACTTACCAATGTCACAGAGCGTTCCTGTCCATCCTGGTGACACAAACCTGGAAGAATTTAATGAATTCTGACACTGTCCATTCACGCAAGGTGAGCTAGCACATTCGTTACTATTCTGAAAATCAGTCAATCAGTAAAAAGAGGAAATTTCATGTTAATTTTTTTTTATTTCAGATGACAGATGCATCTTTGAATTTTCCAAAAATTAAATTATAAGAGACAATTTGCAAAAAACAAAAAAACCGAAAATTAAAAAAAAAGCTTTAATAGTGTTTTGTTGTATCCATGGTATTTAATTGTTTAGTATTTTCTGAAACCCCTATTTCCATTGTATAACCCTTTTCCCTAACAGAAATGCATATAATTAATAATAACAAGGTCAATTAATTTTCTAATTTTTCACATATTTCCATTTGTCCTACTACACAACCCTGGATTGACCAACAAAATAAAATATAAATATTAAGTCTGACCATGGAACAACTAAAAGTGCATTAATTAACATTAACCAATTTAAAAAATAAAAACAGTGCATTAAATGATGTTCATTCCAATGTCATATTGCAAGACGGTCCATTTAAGTCTCGGCAGTCAACCCGACTACTAAATACACGCAACTACATTTATGACTTTATCAAGCCTCCTAATTCCTGAAATGGCAAAATTAAAGTTGGTTCAATGTTCTTACCATTTAATGAAAAACAAAAATAAACTGATTTTTCCTTTAATGAGGCTTATCGTTTCCATAGGATTTTCTTCATGTTTATCCAAGTTAGTCCAATGCATTGGGCCCCTACTTTGAAATGTGATTTTGTGGTTTAATTTACTGCCCCCACATTGTTTTCCTGAACTAAAATTACACTTGGGCTTATACCTGTGTGTATGCTAGCTCCGATTTTCTGCAAACATTGGGGTGGGCTTTACACCGAAGGTGGACATTATACTCGAGTGCGTTATAGTAGGTTCTAGTAGTATAGTACGCGTGGGAGGTTATTACCTTTCATCTGTTACACTACTTACCAGCTATCACAGTTGGTGCCAGTCCATCCTGGTGTACAAGACATGTGTAACTGTTGACACCATCTGTACACTGGCCATTCACACATGGGACTTGCTTGCGATTCGTCAAGGTCTGCAGAAATAATATCTAAACATGTAACATCGTGACATTAATGCTAACAGTATCATATTCAGTACTAGAATAAGAACAAATCTGGGACCTTTAAATACAACAAATCTATTGATACATAAGGAGAGTGCAATGTTCAATTTTTACTTGTAATTGAAAAACAACTGCAGGGCAACCATTGAGAGTTGATTTCCGATCGGGAACAAGATAACCAACCAAAGGTCAAAGACCCGCGTTCACCGAAATCCCTCGCGAGCCCACGATGCGACCCAACACCCGCCAACCCCACAACTCCAGGATGATGGACATGGGATAGTGACTCCTATTTGGACACGTCCCAGAGACACGCCCCCGCCCAGGATAAAAAACTCCATACAAATGAAGTCCAGGTTAAAGCACCAGACTGAACCAGACGTAGGTGAAAAATGGTACATGGAGTCAGAACCTGGCAGGTAAACCACCATTGTCAATAGTTTCCTGGATCGCTAATATAAAAGAAAGGATCGAAATGGGAGACAAACGGACTGATCCGTGCTGAAAATGTACCAAGGATACCAAAGGGGAAGAAGAAAAGCGGACCAAATGCAAAGCTGCGAGGGGACCAGCCTAGGACGGGACGGGGAGCAAAGGTCACGCCTCCACCAGGACAACTGGAAAAGCTGTTGGAATGTAATAGAAAAAGGTGTGTCAAATAGAACCCAAAGAGGAAGGATATCGAAACACCCGACGGTACAACCCCCAAAGAGAGGTCCGGCCCTGAGAACACCCCATCAAAACGCAGTGAGAGTCAGAAAGAGTGGGGAAAGCCACCCAGAGCTAAAAAGTCATGCGACACAAGCCAGATAACTGTTGAAAGAGGGGGACAAGGGGGGGCCCCCCCGCCAGGCCATAAACCGAATGAGAGGGAGAAGATCCAACGGCCAAGGGTCATAGCACAGGAACATAGTTCCAAAATGGCGTTAGAAGGAAACAAAGTCTCCTCCAGATGAGGCCAGGAACTGTGTCGCCTCATGCATAACTTTTAAGCCCAAATAAAAAGTGAAAATTCTGTCCTGGTAATTTCTATGCCAGGTCATATTTGTTGAGTTTCGAGAATTATTGTATATTTCTTCTGATGTTAAAGTGTTTTAACATATATCATGGTGGATGAGGCTTTTAAACCTGTCGATTAAAATTAAAACTCGTTTATTCAATAGTATAAAGTGTATTTCATTTAGATGACCAAAATGATTAATTTCTGTCCTGGTTCTCCTTTATCGGGCGAGCTACAGTCACAAGACTAAACATTTAAAATTAAAGCATTCAGGCGAAACTCGGATTTAGTTGATGTGTAAAAGATGCCCCGACGAATGTCACGTCACAAACATGCGTTAATGCAACTACAATGCATAAAGTCAACAATATGAACCCCGCCCGTCCCCTCCCCGATACCCGGACCGTCCCCCCCCCCCGAAAACCCACCCAATCTCCCTCCCACACCCCAACTTTCCCCTTCCCTCCCAAACAAAAAAAACCCCACCCTCTCCCCGTTAGCTAAATCATATATCTAATGTTTGGCTGTGAGGTTTTGCCTCCTCTGTTTCTTCTGTGTCACCACCACACGACAATCGTGAAAGTAAAGAGGAGAGTTGCAAGGGGATGGGAAGATGCGAGCTTACCTGGGGTCACTGGTGGGACCATTCTTCTTATAGGGGTGATGAGGGTGTTAATAGGTATGTTGGGGCATTTCACTTCTCAGGAGAGGGTGAAAAAAGGCATTGGTTCATTAAAGATTGGGTAAAGGTTATCAGCTCGTGTAATCCGTTGATGTGATTTCAAAAAACACCTGTTAAAAATACAGATAGGGCCCAGGGGCTTAAAACTGCAAGTTTTGTGATGATGTGATTTAGGTCGCGGGGGAGTAGATATCAACTTAAATAAGGTTTCCAAAAGGAAGCTCATTGGTGTTTTCCATCTTGCCCAAATTTTGCCTGTTTTAAAACAAATGTTTTTGCCCCAATTTACAGGGCGCCGAAAATAAAATTGATTGATTATTGCTGATTAAGGACCATTGAATGGATGTAAAAAATTGTGCACTTGACGGTACTGAATGGGACCAGAATATCTTTTCACCATAATCCATGTAATATTGTAATGATTAAAACAAGGGGTATTGTCAATCATAAAAGTGCACATTTTCTTCAATGAATAAAATGTCATTCAATGTCTTCCCCATGACCACTGTATGGTCATACTACTTGACTCTACAGTAAATAATTGGCAAACTAATTAATATTAAAGGGATAATTTTTTTTTTTTTTTTTTTTAAAAAAAAAATGTGGAAAATAACTATCTTTTAATGTACGACCAAAAACACCCAAATAGCAAAAAAAAGTATTGAGGAATTTGTCATACCGTATCCTAAAGTAACTATAGTGGTGGTGTCTCAAATTTACACTACTACACTTGTGCTGAAGCAGTTTGGGTTTACACCAGTACAAATAAAACATAGGATCGATACATTGTTGGTTTTAGAGGTTTAACTGTACAGGTCATGGTGCAACAATATTAAGGCTATAAATCTGGGAATTCACAGGGAAAGGGCAATTTGATCTATGTCTGATTGTTGATACGCACGTATAGAAATTACAGATTCAGTAAAAGAACTGCCTCTCTTTTTAATACACAGTTTCAAGCCAACCACTGCAGGTTAGTTAGCACATCACTGCTGGTAACAAAACAAAATGCGCTTATCCTTGTCAGTAAATCTGCCTGGCATTCAAAGATATCAGCTAGGTTAATGTGCAGTTGAAGATTAAGATAGGCGATATACGCCCTGATTTAGACTGAGCTTCTCGCTCACGAATAAATAAACCTCGAACTTCTGCTGTGAGTTCAACAACTTTGACCGTATATGGCATCATTTATTGCCCAAAATGAAACGAATATGAAGCAAAGTCATGAACAAAAGTTTTTGGCAAGCTATGACGAAAAACATCTTGGTGCAGAACCAATTTGGGACTCGAAACTTATTGCGTGTACCTCATTCTATTCAATTTCACCAGTTTTAGAATAAAACAAAGGTATCAGCAAACCTAGTATATCGAGGGTGACAACCAGAAAGAGGGGTAAATCAGCACTGCAAGAATATTAAAGATTTCTTTAATCTGCTGTTCATAATTAAAAATTGTTCTTGTCCCGTACTAAAGTTTGTATGTTTGTTACAGTACCTATAGGAGGCTTATTGAGATGTTTACATTGGAGTAATTAATAGATTTGCCTTAGTAGAAAAAGATAGATTTGTTAGTAGAAATATTAAACATCACATTTCTCAAAAGCAGTATTACAGCAGAATAACGAACTTTTTTAATATTTCTTCAGTGCTGAGTTACGTCCTTATGATTGTCAACCCTGCGATATGCGAGAATCTGCAATATATCAGGGTTGGCAAGTCCCGGAAATACTAGTAGTTCCACCTGGCAGCGGGAAATAACGGGAAATACTGGATAATAACGGGAAATACCGGGAAATACGCGGAACTATGGGAAATACCTGGTCGATACTCGGGAAATACTATAGGATGTAAACACAATTTGAAGATCTCATGGAGGTTAACCAAATAACACTGGGATTTTAAATGTTGTGGGGTGATCATCTGGATAATAAACGGGTATGTTTGAAGGGTTTAATTCTTCAACTCCACTCCACTAATTAATTATAATAAATCAAACACCAATCTAGTTTTAAAGTATTAACTAGGTTATTATTTTGACAAATTCAGACCTTTCATTTTGGAGGAGCTCAATTGCTACAGAGTTTCTATAGCTTCCTTAACAGTCGTCTAGGAGCTCAAATAAATTGAGTTCCTTATTACTGAAAAGGCCTCTATGTTTTTGATATGAAGCAAGTAATTGAGTCCCTTGTTGTGCACATAAATAAATTGGGAGAGTGTTAACTTCCTTTATGAAAGGCATGACAATAATAGGTGTTGTTCTTATGAAAAGGACCAGCTACACTAGCGTTGCGATAAAATTAAAATGATGATAGAATTTATATAGAGAAGGATGATCTGGGTCCAGCCAGTTCTAACTTGTGCATCTTAACTTGTGATACACTACACTGTCTGCTGCCAAAGTTAATTTCTTTTACCCGGGCCATTTTTTGAATATTTTCATCTGTGCTATTTGCACTTCTTAACATCATGTAGTAATTTTGATATGTATATATTAAATAATAGTGAGAGAAATGATGAAATTAAATGAAATAGCAAGACTCTACAGATTAAACGAAATCTTGAGTCCATAGCTAAGTTAGTGATAAAGTGCAAAACCATCAACCCTCCCCTGGGTCACTTTTGCATGAAAGTGCTTATTGTGTTTGTTACTTAATTGTCTTGATATTTAAAGAAAATTAAAGTTTTGAAAATGTCATTTTTGAGTATTTCCAGGTTATTTCCCAGTATTTCCCTTTTGGCCAAAATATGCCTAGTGGTATTTACCGGTAAATAACAGGTATTTACCACCCGGTATTTCCCGGGGGGAAATACCGGCCAACCATGCAATATATATTGCTTGTGATACTATAATTCTCATCCATATCAGCACCAGGTTACTTGTATTCACATACATGAGTCTGATGAATAAATGATGAATGAAATATACAGTCAAGTCAAAGTTAATTGAGCACAGAGAAGCTCAAGGTTTATTTATTTGTGAACAATATAGGTATTCTGTAAAAAAAATAGCTTGATCTAAATTGACGGTGGTAAGTAACACCTGAAATATTTTCAACTGATAAGCAGTAAGTAATGCATGGCTCTGGACATCTGGAAAAAAAAGGAAACCTGTATGTGCTTTGTCCTCTACATAGACGTGACTAATGCTGGTATCTCTGAAAGGGAACTAACTTAGACCTGGGTTTAAAAACCAGGGGTAGTCCTACAAGAGGGGACTTTTTCCTTCAAAATACTGTGAAATTTAAATGTAACGGGTAAGAAAATTCCTCATGGCCATGGATGGGCCAGAACAATCCATCCATGAGGAATTTTCTCACCCATTACAGTACACTTTTAGAGTATGTTGCTAGAAAAAGGTCCGCTCATGTAGTACTAACCCCGGTTTAACCCAGGTCTAAAGTTAGTTTCCTTTCAGAATACCAACCCATATGAAATATATCAGTGCTATATCACTGGAGTCAATGTAGGATGATGTACATCCCACTAGTATACAACTATTTGACTGCATGAGGGGCATGGTTGAAATAGGCCCAAGGTGATCTCGAAACATACTATGCCCCGCGGAGAAGCCGACGGGGCCCATAGATATGGTTTTCGAGATCACGAGGAGGCGGGCTAAGTGTCAACAGATTTGCCTCCGAATAAAAAGCAGTCAATATTTTTTTTATATACCCGAATATATAGATTCTGTCAATGATTGGTTAATAAGGGACATTCTTTTCTAAGACCAGGATGCTAACACGCCCCTATAAGATTATCATGTATACAGTGTAGGCCATGCCGATGCCATGCATGCATGCGTGTAACAATGGTGTAAATTTAGGGTCCAAACCAACCAAAACTTATGAAGAATTGCAATAAACCTTTCTTGTGTTCAGGGGAAGTGATGTTGGAGTCCAAACGGATCACCGTAATCGATTCTGCATTTTTGTCGGAAGATGCGTACAATTCCGAATTCAGCAAATTTACACGGGCCTGCAGATGGCCGTATCGGTTTGTAAAATTATAATCCTTTAATATCTTCACGGCGTATTTTAACTGCCGTTTTGGTATTAGCCCCTTGAGCTGCATCTCTGATTCTACAAGCTTCATTTGTTGTTTTTTACATGAATAAGGTCCTGCGATTTCAGATTTCTTTGCCAAGCCTGCATCAGACTTGCAAGACATTTTGTTACTCCGTACTGTCAGCCTGATTACTGTCAGGCGGCCAGACTCCAGGCTGGTTCGCTTCGGCATATCCGTCAAAAAATGCTCCTCTTTTCCCCCTTTTTTTAACAAAAGAGCGATCTCTTACACAGCTTCAATATGTACACTCATAATGTTCGTACGACAGTCTTTTAAGCTTGGGAAGAGGCGTTGCCCGGGCATGTTTATGAACTTTGCCCGCTCTCCCAGGGCAGAGTTCATTGTTGGTTTCAATTCGTGAAGCTAGTTGAATTTATGCCTTAAATTTTGTAACAAATTCCTTCGGGAAAGTGTGGTTTCCTTAAGGTATGGTTCCATGGAAAGCCCCCTTGGGCTTACCAGAGTGAAAAACAACCCATTGGTCACTAACTTGTTAAGAGTTGTTCCTTGGATTCACTACGGTTTGAACATCTATCCCACTGTATCCTGGACACCATCACATGTGTATCGTTTATTCCATCACACATATGCCACCATTGAGACAAGGCTGAGAAACACACTCATTGATATCTGAGGAAAAGTCAAAACAATTTGAATATTGTAGCTAGTTTTAAAATAATGTAAGGTGGACTACACATTATAAATCTCACATTTCCACTAAAAGCCAGTGCACTTGTTTCTTTATAATTAAAATAACTAAGCTAGTTGCAATGTTTTACTCAACACAAGCCCATTACATCCTGACATCACAGTTCGTCCAGTCCATCCAGGGTTACAGAAACATGTGTAAAGGTTATACCATCCCTTGACATACACCATTTATACAAGGGTTGCTTGCAAACATTCATTAGTCAATCTGCAAAATGTCACAAATCAAAACTGAATACTACAAGAAACAGGCTATTGAAAGTTAATTCCATTCGATATAATGTAACAACACAGGTTGCTAATTATGGGGTTGTTGTAACTCTCCTTGCCCAACCCCTAACACAATATTGAGACTTTTTGGTCTGATGTAAAAAATACATCGTTCCTAAAGCTTGTCACCTGCCATTGCGGTTTTGTCAACGGGAGTCCGCATAGTTCAACATGGGTTCATCAAGGTTCAACCCTGTTGACACGATCAGCATTGGGCCAATCATTCTTCTGACCAGATACGTTATCAGTGAACACATGTGGAAAATGTTATAACTTTTGACAAAACTGGGGGATAAAAGTTACATAGGGTCATCAGAGGTCCAACTGGATTACAACACTATGAAGCCTTGCAGTGGTTCTGATAACCAAGTGTGATATAAAATTGGATCGATTTAGCCCACATTAATTGGTCGAGCCTATGAGTTTCAAAATATTGTTAAAACTCAGAGCAAGACCAATTAATATTGGGCGTAATCATCCATTTTTATCCATTATCATGTTTTGGACAGATATTTTCCCACACTGGACTCCTCAAAACATATAATGAAGTAATGGGTGAAATACATTATGTGATAAATGATCAATTGTTAACCTTGTGATTTTACGAATTGGGTCAGAGGTCACATTATAGTCCTGAGTCAAAGTCCTCTGTGAACAGTTGCACCTTAAATCCCTTTTTTTTGGCAGTGTCTTTTATAGAACCTTTGGTGGTTGTAGCCTCTTATGTGCCAAAGAATGTAGTTTTTTTTATTTTATGGGTAAAAATATATTGTCTACCTCTCCAATGACCCTAAATATAATTTGCTGAGCAAAGAAAGTTCATACTTTTGTGAAATGTTGGCCAGTGGCGCTTTAATGAGGTTGCAGTCAATAATATACGTATGATTTCACAATTGGTTCCCTTATAACCAGACAGACCCTGACAATGGACTGGTTGAATTACCATCCAAACATCACCTCCATTAACGCCATGGGCTGCTGGAACATTCATGATTCTGAAAGTAGTAAATATTCACTTTGCAATGATTGGATCATTATCTTTGTATGTTATAGCGACCTCTAATGCCCATTCTCCATAGAAAGATGTGTAAAACTAGATTTTAGAAAAAGCATATTTGCCCCAATGAAATTCGTGAAAATTACACAGGATGTAGTTAATGCGACTAAATAATCCAAATCAGTCGTAAAAACAGTGTTGTAACCGCAATTATTTTTTGTTATTCTGCTTTTGTCCTAAAAATGAGGAATTTTAAACAGCTGTGACCCAGAACGGACAGGATTGGCAAGAACTTAAGGTGCTGCAACGAGAGATTCCAAAGCATCCAGGTGTCCTAAAAAATGTGAAATCTGATTTTTGCAATGGGGTGTGAGCTTTCTTTAAAAACTATCCCCATCTGATATGATTAAGCTGAGATCTGTTTCGTGGTACAAACAATTGTGAAAAATTCTAATTTCTTGGTATAAATACGAAATTCAGCCATGTTTTCTATTGAAATATAGCTATACAAATTCACTTTGTTTTCAAATTTTTAAGTTATTTTTTGGGAGCCAAATAAAAGTAGGGAATTATTGTGTTCTATCATATGAAATAACTACAGATTACAGAAACATTGGTTGACTCGGAATCTCTGTTGCACCTTTTTAAGCCAAACATCTCTCTTGTGAGAAGAGCCATTGTGGTTAGATCCAATGATATGAGCACTGGTTAAAAGCATGGTGACAGGAATTACAAAGTCTTTGAAGTTCCTTCAATAGTGTTGAGACATGAGATTTCAATTAGAAATTTAATGAACATCTCAACACAATGTGTCAGACGTTTCTTCTAAGGCATGCGAACGCGCAGTCATGCATCTAATTAAGTGCTTTGAGTCAGAGTGATTTATCGCCCATCTTGTTAAAAGACGGCTGCGAGTTTTCTGCCTTCCATATTTGAGCCGGTAACCAGCAAAATACTTACTTTGGCAATATTTAATGATAATCTCTGAACGCTATGCTTTAAGTTCCAGACGCAATTTAAGATTGTCTAACTACCGGTTTAACACAGTGCGAGAGCAAAAATGGGCAGATAATTACTCCACAAACTTATCGGAACTCCAATGGAAAATACCGCGTGGATGGTGTACATCACAAAAAATGAAGAGGGACCCATGTTGTAAATAATGCATGAAGTAACGTCATAAATTTAAAGCCTTCGCACATGGTTTTGTTTTGATTGAGCTGAGATTGACAGCTCCGATTGCGCCTCGGGCAAAAAATTGAGGGGTCTACAAACATTTCGGCCAGAGTAGAATTAGGTATATTTTCAACACTCATAGCAAGACCAATTAAATTGGGCGTAAATTCATACCAATTTATAATTATCATGTTTTGGAACAGATATTTTCCCCACTTGGACTCCCCAAAAATGTAATGAAGGTAATTGCGTTGAATACATTATGTGAGAAATGATCAATGTTAACCTGTTTGATTTATGAAAAATGGGTCAGAGGTCACATTTTATAGTCCTGGAGTTCAAAGGTCAATCTGTGAACATGCCACATTTAAATCTTGGTCAGTGGTTCTTTTATAGTAACTTGATGTTTGTAGACTTATGTGCCCCAAAGAAAAGTGTTTTTATTTGATGTGTAAATATATTGCATCTTCCAATGATCCTAAAATATTAATTTGACGAGCAAAGAAAATTTCATACTTGTGAAAATGTGCCAGTGGCCGCTTTTTAATGAGGATTGCAGTCCAATTAATATACTTACTGATTC
Organism: Ophioderma brevispina; assembly: GCA_023653785.1. Lineage (NCBI taxonomy): Eukaryota > Metazoa > Echinodermata > Ophiuroidea > Amphilepidida > Ophiodermatidae > Ophioderma > Ophioderma brevispina. Next base: position 12,899 of record JAMKCH010052912.1, read on the forward strand.
AAAAATGGTTCTGTAATTAACCAGACAGACAATGACAGAGTTACGGGTTGATACCCTCCAAACATTGCACCTCCATCGACATGGGCTGCTAGAACATTCATTGATATCTGCAAGTAGTAAATATTCAATGCAAATGATTTTGATCATTATATGTATGTTATAGCACCCTCTATATTGCCCATTCTCCATAGAAAGATGTGTAAAACTAGATTTTAGAAAAAGCATATTTGCCCCAATGAAATTCGTGAAAATTACACAGGATGTAGTTAATGCGACTAAATAATCCAAATCAGTCGTAAAAACAGTGTTGTAACCGCAATTATTTTTTGTTATTCTGCTTTTGTCCTAAAAATGAGGAATTTTAAACAGCTGTGACCCAGAACGGACAGGATTGGCAAGAACTTAAGGTGCTGCAACGAGAGATTCCAAAGCATCCAGGTGTCCTAAAAAATGTGAAATCTGATTTTTGCAATGGGGTGTGAGCTTTCTTTAAAAACTATCCCCATCTGATATGATTAAGCTGAGATCTGTTTCGTGGTACAAACAATTGTGAAAAATTCTAATTTCTTGGTATAAATACGAAATTCAGCCATGTTTTCTATTGAAATATAGCTATACAAATTCACTTTGTTTTCAAATTTTTAAGTTATTTTTTGGGAGCCAAATAAAAGTAGGGAATTATTGTGTTCTATCATATGAAATAACTACAGATTACAGAAACATTGGTTGACTCGGAATCTCTGTTGCACCTTTTTAAGCCAAACATCTCTCTTGTGAGAAGAGCCATTGTGGTTAGATCCAATGATATGAGCACTGGTTAAAAGCATGGTGACAGGAATTACAAAGTCTTTGAAGTTCCTTCAATAGTGTTGAGACATGAGATTTCAATTAGAAATTTAATGAACATCTCAACACAATGTGTCAGACGTTTCTTCTAAGGCATGCGAACGCGCAGTCATGCATCTAATTAAGTGCTTTGAGTCAGAGTGATTTATCGCCCATCTTGTTAAAAGACGGCTGCGAGTTTTCTGCCTTCATATTGAGCCGGTAACCTAGCAAAAATACTTCCTTTGGCAATAGTTAATGATAAATGCTCATGGAACGCTATGCTTTACCGGTTACACGCAATTTCAGATTGTCTACCTACCGGTAACACAGTGCGAGAGCACAAATGGGCAGATATTAACTCCACAAACTTTACTCGGAAGCTCCAATAAATACCGCGTGGCTGGTTACAAAAAAGTGAAGAAATGGACCATGTGTAAATAATGCATTAAGTAAACGTCATAAATTTAAAGCGCTTCGCACATGGTTTTGTTTTGATTGAGCGAGGTGGGGGGGGGAGGTTTTACAGCTACGATGTCTCTCCTCGGGCGAAAGAAGTTAAGGGGTCTTACAAACATTTCGTCATTAATAATTTAGGTAATATTTTCACATCAATAAAGAAACGATTAGAAGGGTCCCCACCTTCATGGCCACATTATTGTTTTGTAGTCTCTATGCACGAAACCCCTCAAAGATTGAAAGGTGGCCGGGGAATGTGTCGTCCAGTCTGATCATAAATAATAACATACCACACAACTTGTGGGAATCAACTACGTTATCAAACATCGTGAATCGCCATTACATGGCAATGTGAGCTTATTCCCAAATAGTTTTAAGATATTCTGACTAAATATAACTGACTCCCTGGTTGCCGACTTAGGTTCTCTACATTTGTTACTGATATGTCTGACTGTTCGTGCCTCTCCCTAGCCGAGACTACAGAGAGAACCCTGAAAAAAATTTTAAAATCCATTCCCTCTCTGCTTCAGACAAGGTTCAAGGCCTGTGTACTGGGTGATTTATTCACTTGAAAATTGATAAACTTTGAACTAACACCCTCATAATTTTCTTAAATCTTGAGTGACAGGTCTAAGTATATAACTTGTTACTAACTTGATTGCATGTAATTAACAATGTTTATGCTACACCTGAATTGAAAACTAAATGTATGAGCTTGAACTGTTTCTGGCCCCAAACCGTTTGTTTAAACTCCGTCGGCCCTGTTGCGTATGCTTTGTAAAAAAAAGAGCTTTAAAAAGCCTTCTTCACGAGCCAAGATAATTTTTAATGCTCGCGCTGGAAATTTTAAAAGACGATGTCTGTTGTGTCCATAGTGTGTCATTAACTAAACAAACCTTATAACTAATATTATTGAAAATAAAATAGCTTTCTTAATTTTAAAGAAATATCATCGACAGACTTACAGGCTCCCTAGAACGCCTATGTTGTCCCAAATTATTTCAAATATAAAACAATAAAAACATTGATTGCAATGACACATGCCAGAAAAATGTTTACAATAAAAGCACAATACAAGAGATAAACTGATATATCAGTTCCTAACTGCAAAAGATACACATCAATGAGTAACCAGTTCATCCACCTGTCCCATTGTTCAAACAAGATAAACGTATTTATTGGATACAACCACATGTCCACAGAAAACACAAATACAGAGTTATACTGATAATTTTAGTTCTATTATAATACATATCATACACTGATGAAAAAGTTCACCCACCCGTCCATGTATACGAAAGAATGACCAATTTCAACAACAACTTCAGTACTGCCAACAACACCCATCAGAACATATAACATAAGATCCCTAATGAAAAAGCCAAGATCATTAATTACATATTGAAATATTTAGCAAATCAATACAGATTTCTATATGCCTTATCTTAATTGAAGAAATTCTACTTGGGAAAGATGTAAACAGAACACACTATACTTATCATGTAATTTACTTGTATTGACCTTAAGGCTTAATACATTATACTTAAAAAAGTTAGAATTATCTATCACAAACATGAAACACACACTTTTCAAATAATAATACAATAACAATAATGGAAGTCATTTATATAGCGCTCTATTACAAGGATAAACCAGTATCACAGCGCATAATTATGCTATTACCCTAACCCGGCCCAAACGCATTGAGGGTTCAACAAAACGTGGTACGGTCCGGAAAATGTTTTCTCGTTGCATCTCGACCGTCCAACAACTATTTTTGTCACGCGCGCAAATACTCTCATTGCACCTCATGCATTCTGGACATCTGGGGTCCCGAAAATGACGTGAAATTCCCGTCGTTGCATCTGGGACCTTCCTTTCCTGAAATGACGCTGGGATGGGTGTTCCTTGTTGCATCTGAGACGCTTTTCCGGAAAATGACGCGATGTTCCTCGTTGCCTCTGGGACGTCTTTCCGGAAAATGACACGATGCTTCTCGTTGACGCATCTGGGACGTCTTTCCGGAAAATGACGCATGTTCCTCGTGCATCTGGGACCGTCTTTCCGGAAATGATGCGATGCTTCTCATTACATCTCGTCTTCTCATTGCATTCGCTCGCGATGCTTCTCGTTGCTCTGGGACGTCTTTCCGGAAAATGACGGCGATGCTTCTTGTTGCATCTGGGACTTCTTTCCGGAAAATGACGCATGTTCCTCGTTGCATCTGTGACGTCTTTCCGAAAATGATGCGATGCCTTCTCATTACATCTCGGCCGTTATTGACGCTACTTATTCCTGTGCCGGGAAAAAGGGCCGAGATGCCAAGTGAAACTGCAAAATTGTTTCTCATTGCATCTGGGCCGTAAAGAAAAAATAGATTGCTTTCCTGCATGCTGTGATGATGTTTGGCAAAACCACCCGATCCCGGTTAGGGTTAACATATGTAGACACACGACAAAGCAACTTCATGGTTCATTGTTGCCTATATCAAATGAACCATGAGGAGAGTGGCAAATTTTTAATAATCATAGCTCCTCTACAAATTAAATCCCAAATTGAGTACCTTGATAAATCCCGCATAGCGCCGACTGAGATTTGAATGGGCACGCAATTGGGGATCCCAAAAGCAGCTTGTTACCCGCTAGACCACGCCACTCCCTCATTGTGCCTATCTTATAATAATACAAGTTCCTTCTATAACGACAACGCATCATGTTGGGAATATAACGAGTTTGCCCTACGACATGTAGGGGAAGAGCGGAGTCCTCTTTAAACCCCGAACCCGCCAAGGATCCCTTTTATTTGCCTTTTACAACATGTAGGATACAGCGGAACTATTCTAAACCCCAAACCCTCAGGGGCGTTTGTTCCTATTTGAGAAACAATTTGTCCTGTAAAAAACTGCTTATGCTTTCTTCAAGGCTTTCTATAATTTCAATATTGGTTTGGGGTTTTTTTTTTAAATTTTCAATTTTGGGCATAAGGTTAAAGGTTTGAATTGATTGATTTTTATTTGGTAAAACAACATTAAAAATACAATAACTGCACATAACATTTAAAATAGAAAAAACATGAATATAAACAACAATTAATCAGAATAAGTTCTACTTACTTGTTTGGCAATTGGATCCTGTGAATCCTGCTGGACAGATACATGTGATACAAATTAACGCCATCCAATACAAACAACCATCCATTCTGGCAAGGGTTGCCTTCCACAATCATTAATACTGCAAAGCAAAGTGTGTACATATATGTAATACATAAGTTCAGGTTCATGAAGATTTGGTGATGCACTTCGCTATAGAAAATAAAAGGAACCAGAGCATCAATGATGCAGAACCTAAAAGTGATGTCTTCAAAGACAACAACATTCTTTACCACACCTTCACATTATTTACAATAGACATGCACATTAGTTACCATTTTTTTATGACTGGGTAAAAAAAATCAAATTGAGAAAATAGATTTGTTAAATTGTCAATTCTTATACATTCATTTATATTTTAGCACATGCACATATGCATGTACACACATATCCAAGGTGCAGAGACACACACAAAGAAGGGTCTAAAAAGTGGATTTTGATCTGGAAAACCAGACATGGTCCTTTGTTGAATTTTGTTATCATGGCCAAAAATCCATGAAATACCATGCCCTTCTCCCCACGGAAAAATACCGAAGTCAAATAGCACCTGTGGTTATTCAAAGCATTTTGTGAATCCAAACATGTTACACTCTCTGGGAGGCCTCTGCCATTTCTTGAGCTTGACCTGAGATGGCCACCTGCTGACTTTTGTGCTCAAAAAACGATTGATAATTGAAGTTTCATGTTTGCTGTACGTTTTGGTAGGGAGATGCAATGGTTACATCATCCTCTTTTGTCCATGGTCAACTTGTCAATGAAATGGTTACACTCGATTGTATTGGTATTTAAACAATAGGGCACACACGTCAGTTGAATTGCCTCTTAATTCAAAACTATCCTATCGTGTATTACGCTATTCACGTCCAGTCAGCACGCGGCCATGTGGAAAGTCGTTGCTTTTCTAACCATGAATAAAATGGCGGAAAAAAGCTCAATTGATCACATGGAAAAAAGTTTGTCAAGAAATAATAAATTAACGCATGGGGAGATATAAATTATGCGTGTTTAATTGCTCATTTAATTGTTTCGACGGCATTAATAGAATAAACGAAATCTATACTACTAAAAAATACCGCAGGTAAAACTTGCGTCATCCCTCTGGCAAGATGGGGCAGCCTGGAACATGACATCAGATAACATTTGACCTTGGTGCCAATGACCTTGACATCATCCACACATGAAGGACCCCTTATTGCACCTTAACCCCAAGTACTGTCAATAAATTGGATTGATTCAGCCCAAATTTAATTTGTCGACTATGAGTTGCAAAAATATTGGCGAGACTCAGTCGCAGCCCAATATTTTAAACTCCTAGCGAGACAATAAATATTGGGCGCAAATCATCCAATTTTAATCCATTATCATGCGGTAGGATCCGATATTATCGCTAGCGGACACCTCAAGCCTGATCATGTTAAATCGGACTTAAAATTTCGAAGAGACGCGAAAAACAAAACCTACCAAAACCTACCAAACTGGAACACACACATAACGGACATTCGCACCCTTCGCAATATCCCCCGCTTGCTTTTCAAGCCAGGGGGATAAAAAACGAGATCTGGCTGTCTGTCTGTCGGTCTATGCATTTATGTGGTTATGGTTTTACATATGGGGCTGGTATTTTGTATGAAGGTGGGAAGGACAGTCTGACGTTTGTTTTTTATCAGGGTTTCAGAGTGACCCAAAAGGTCAAGGTTATCCAAAGGTGAATTTGCATAGAAATTCCCGATGACCACCAAATTTGGTCAAATACACTGACCTGATCACAAACCAATATGATGTTAACGGTCACACACTAATGTAAGTATTATTGACATTAATCTCGAGGTAAAATAACTCAGCTTTGCCCGGCGGTCAAGCGAATAGAAACAAGCAATTTTTATTTGCTTATTTTTTGGTCGCGTATAGCATGGGGTCAAGGCGTGAATCTACGCCATTCACCAGGGACTAGAGATGGGAATTGACCAAGGATATGAATTGTATCTGCTGGTTCTTTGAAAAAGACAAAAAAAATTATATCTCCTGCTACACCGGCTTATATGGGAATATTTGGGTTTAGAACCATGTTGTACAGGGCTACTTTCTGTCCTCTGCTGGATTTGACATCTGATCATCGCAATTGTATCAGGGTTAGGAAATCGACAAAGTGTGCACTGAGGCAGTAACACTGCAAACTAAAGCCCGTTTACACTGGGCCAAAAGTCCGAAGTGAATTTGATTGAGTCGTCATCAATTTCACTTTTTCCTTAAGTGTAAACATGCACAGTCGTAATCGATACGACTTCAACAGGTCGAATTCATAAGTGCTTTTAGCAACTTTACTTTGATGAATTCGAATAAGTCGATCGATCTCATTTGAATTCGAATTTTTTTGCATATAAACGAAACACGTAAAGCGATTTCATGCTGCTGGTCGTGACCAAGTGACCCGCCTCTGCGCTTTTCCGGCTTAATCCCAAAACCAATGCAGTGTGCTCTAACAACCGAGCATGAAGGTAGCGTGGTCATTATAAAG
>JAMKCH010052913.1:0-83953 GCA_023653785.1 Ophioderma brevispina
AATTACCTCGATGAAGGATGGAGGAAAATAAATACACGCCGTGGGACAAGTATCCCTGAGCCAATGGAAAACCCATCCTTAATGATTTGGTTTAATTGGCAAGTCTCATCTGACATAGGTCGTTGCCACCAATATGTATCTACAATAGCAGGTGGATGGCCTCTGAATTAAGCCAAGTGCGAATTGTGGACGGAAAGTGTTTCCACCGCATGCCTCCTCCCCGCACATCGGATAGCGCATGCGCGAACCCAAATCAGGTCTCCCGGGGCGTGTGAGTGCATCCGAGCGGCATCACGCACGATACTGCTGCAAGTAATCCAATCGCGATCACCTGCAGATGTGAAAAAATAAAGCTCGCCAATTATTATTAAAACAGTCCTAACGGTTAATCTGGTGAAAACATAATTCTAAATTATCGAATGAAAATTTTCGTAAAGGATGAGTATTGTAAGATATCAATAGCCATGACTAAATCTCATATTGATAATAGATAGATCGATTAATTAAACCTTTGACATGAGCGATAATTGATGTAAACAATTGCTTCTCTACCATGTCACTCATAATAAAACTAACGTGTGTGTTAATCTAAAGAATAATCCATTGGATCCTCGTGTTTTCTCCTTATATTACCCAAACATACATGGTGTCATACGAAAGTGGGATGATTAAACTTTATCATGACGAATTTCGGAACCAGAACCACTCTTATTCAGCGGAAATGTGGCTGAAAACTGGAGGCGTTTTGAGGAGGACTTTGACATTTTCATCGAAGCCGCTCACGGTAGTAAGTCCAATAAGGAGAGAGCATACACCTTGCTAAACATAGCGGCACCGAAGCAATTGAAAAAGGCCCGGAGTTTTGAATATAAACCAGCTGTTATAGGTGAGACGGTGCAGTGTAACACCGGCTGAAAGTAAAGAGGACTTAGCTGTACTGAAACGAAAGTTTAAAGAAATCTGTCCCCAAAGAAACATCACAATGGAGAGATACGCATTCAATTCCAGAAATCAAGCCACCAATGAATCCATTCAGTCATACATAGCAGACTAAAGACAATTGGCAAGACATGTGAATTTGGCCCATTACACGATGAACTAATTCGTGTGATAGACTGTGTGCGGTATCGCTAACAATCACGTACGCAAACGTTACTGAAAGAACATGATCTAACGCTGACTAGAGCACAAGAAAATTGTAAAATAAATGAGCAGAATGAGGTTGCAATGCACACCCTGTCCAAAAACCGGTCGGAACTACTATAATTCAGTGTATGAGCTTAGGCCTGCAAACCGCAGTTACAAGAGGTCCAAATTCAAAGATAGGTCCCAGAAGTCTCAAGTTGCCAAAGCATAAAGTCATGACATACTGGTCGTGCTAGTGATAGATCACAAGGTTCACATGTCAAATGCTCAAACTGTGATACTACACATAAGAAAGGTGTAAAGCTTACGGCAAAAAGTGTTCTGTATTGTGGTAACTTGGGTCACTTTAGAAATGTTGTCGCAACTAAAGCGTGAACAGGAAACCAAGTTTCATGAGCTAGATCACCAAGGCAATGAAGAGGTATCAGGGACACTATTTTGAGGTGGAAGAGTTGTAGTATGCAATATGATAGCAGTGAGTTGACACGATTCTAGCAACTGTAGAATCAATGGGGTTGATACATATGATCAAGGTTGACACAGGTGCCAAGTGCAATGTGTCCCTGCATTTGGTTCACAAAGTTGGATATGTTTGTCTTAGCTGATCAAGCTTCCGTCCAAAGCTTACAGCCTTCGGTGGCGATAGGATCAATACAGTAGGTTCTGTTGAACTGCATGTAGGCTAGTCACAGGTGACAGTTACAAGTTGAATTTCTATGCGGTAGATCGCAATACTAGGCCAATTATTGGTTGCAAGGATTCTATAAAGTTGGGATTCATCACTTTACAGGACAATCTTATTCACGAGATCAGCGCATCAACGTCAGCACCAGAAATTGAAGCCTACTCAGAGCTTTTTTGGTGAGTACTTAGGACGGTTGCCAGTGAGTACAAAATGACCTTGATGAAAGCGTAAACAAACTCCTGTTGTGCGTCCCCAAGGCGCGTACCTAAGAGCCCATGGAGGAGCAGTGAAAACTGAGTTGACACAGGATGGACTAAATAGGTGTCTACACCAATTTCAGAACCCACTGATTGGGTGTCCTCAATGGTAGCTCAAAGGAAGAAGAACACAAACAAACTTCGTGTTGCATTGACCCGAAGGACTTGAATCGTGCACTCAACGACCACATCACCCCATGAGAAAGGTAGAGGAGTCATGATAATCTTGCTGATTGTAAGGTGTTCTCGATATTGGATGCTACAAATTCATTTTGGCAAATTCCCTTGGATGAAAGATCGTCTAAGTTGACTACTTTCAATACTATTCTGGTAGGCTACGGTTTTTGAGAATGCGTATGGTCTTAAACTCAGGTCAGACCGGTGTTCACAGAGTACCATGGAACAATTGTTTAGAGGATACCCATGCGAGATAATTGTGTATGATATTCTGATTACTGGTAGAGATCTCGAGGAGCATGATAGAAACTGAGGCTGTGTTGGATAGAGCACGCGACGTTGGTCTCCGTCTCAATCCCAACAAGTGTAAGTTCAGGGCCGACTCAGGGTCGTACGTAGGTCATCTCATGACGGTACTGAGGTTGTAAAAAAGGAAACTGAGAAAGTCGCCGCTAGCGCGGAAATGCCTGTTCCCGCGGACACTGCTGCCGTACACGCTTTTTGGTATGTTAACTTATTTAGGTAAGTTCATAGACAATCTCTCAGATCACAGCACCATTACGGGAGGCTATTGCATGACAATGTGCCAATGGCACTGGGATTATCCACACAGCAGCCTCGAAAAAATTGAAAGCAATGGTAATGAGCCCACCGATAATTACTATTATGATGTGTCAGGAACAGTTGTACTCACGTGTGATGCAAGTCGTTGGACTTGCGTCTGCATTGCTCCAAGAACACGGGCGGCCGTAGCGTAGCATCACGCCCATGAACGGAAACCGAAAAACGCTACGCACAAATTGAGAAGGAAATGCAGCGATCGTCTTCTCATGCAAGAAATTCCATCAATACATTGTGGAAAGAGATTCTTGTGGAAACGGATCATCAGCCAGTCGTGACTTATAAATGAACAAACCCCTTCTGAGTGCTCTGCCCGGTGCAATCACTGTGCCTCCGACAGAGATACAATCTGAAAAAACTGATCTACCAGAAAGGAAAGGAAATTTATCTATGCAGACCCTTATCGCGTGCCCCAAGAGCAAAGAGAGTCCCAGACCAATTTGACTATGAGGTCATTAAGGCTTCGCGTATCTCGCAAGCTAAGACTGAAGAACTACGTCAAGCTACAGATCAGATACCAACTCTTCCGAAACTGATCTTGACAATCAAAAGAGGATGGCCACCGATTCAGAACGCCGTGTACCCCCGAAAACGCACCTACTTCAGCTTCGCGAAGATGAGAGATAGAGACAAAGGAATGGTTATGAAGGTGCTAAAGGCCCATTATCCCAGAATTGTACACAAACCCTAGCTGAGATAATGCACCGAGGTCATATCGGAGCTGACGCCACCAAGCGCAGAGCTCGCGAGATAGTCTACTGGCATCGATGAACTCTGACATTACGGAAACATGTCCAAAGCGTGTGCGATAGCAACACTATGAAATACCATCGCAGAAGGGCCCCTAAAAACTCATGAAATACCGACTTACCTTGCGCAATTGTTGCACACAGATCGTTTGCGTGGAACAACCTACACATATCGTTATTGTGGACTCAATAGTGGTTGGTTGGAAATGACTCACTCAAAGATCTGGAAGATGAAACAATTATCACAAAACTCAAGAAAGTTTTGCAACAAATGGAGGCCAACAAATACTGATTAGCGGACAATGGAGGAAATAGGCGTACCAACAATTTGAACAGTTCAGCAAAGCTTGGAACTCAAGCACTGTGACGTCGAGTCCGGGGCTATGCGCAATCAAAACGGGTCTCGCAGAAAATGCTGGTAAAACAAGCAAACAGATATTAGAAAAGACCAAACGCGATGGATCGGATATTTACATGAACTTGCTCAACCTACGCAATGTGCCCAGAGACAACACATTGGGTTCACCAGCTCAGAGACTCATGTGGCGTGTCACTAGAAACCCAATATTCACAAATAAAGAAACTGCTGAAGGCCTACGACTGTGAAAACCCAGAAGGTCAGCCAGCAACTCAAGAAGAAACGCTCTCAGCAGAAACTCTACTACGACAGACAATCCAAACCACTGCAGCCCCTAATTCCCAATCAGACAGTAGCATTCAAACCAAGAAAGTTATGACCGTACAGGTACGTCACTAGATCTTCCACAACCAGATCTATGAAGTGGAACACTGGAACTACAATAATCCGCAGAAACAGGAAAATCTCATTCTGTAACTGAAACCCCCCAGCAACAAACCCATGAGCAAACCGCACAGAAGCTGACAACAGTAGCGCAGACAAGAAAGCCAACCACAGAAGTGTTCAGTCAACCAGTGAGAAATCTGCAACCCCTGCTCTGCAGCCAGGAATCAGAAACAACACCGCAATCACCACAGAAACCTGCCAGCCCAGTGAAAACCAGATACGGCAGAATTTCAAAGCCAACTACAAAGTAAAAAGGACTTTGAAAAGTACTAGGCAATATTGACTGTTTTTTAGTATGTTTTTTACAAGTTCACAAAAGTAATGAGGATAGTGTAAAGTGAACAAAATTGGTTTCCATGATGACAATCGGGAATGGACTGACTTTGAAATATAGCTAAGTGTAAAGGAATGTGAGGGAAATATTTTAATCAGAAAAAAGATAGTTGTGACTGAAAGAAAGCTCTGCACCCGCACAGACTTGTTTTAAAGTTTAAAAAAAAAGTTTCACCTGGTATTCCACCCACATTTATGGCAAACTTACATTTTATCAAAAAGGGTTAATAATAAATACTTTGTGTTTAAAGACTCTCATCCAAAACTTTAGTCCAATGTTTTACAAAATATTATGGTATGGAATACAAATAGAAACCTGTGTTTGATCTGCATTTATAAAAACAGCAGATTGATTATTTGTGATATGAACAGTGAACACTAAGGAAAGAAGTAACTCACAAAATGTGTTACAGGGCCCCAAAAAATGTGAAATTATCATCTTCTGTCACATAATTGGACATCTACAATTTTATCATGGCAAATTATATTAATTACAGGTTGTGAAATTTTCCATGGACTCTCTCACAGATATAGAAGTGAACTTGTTACTTTAAAGTAATGGTATATCATCTAAGAAGCGGGGATGTAAGATATCCCAATACGACATGACTAATACTCATATTGATAATCAGAAGATCGATTCTAATTAACCTTTGACCTGATCGATACATTGATGTAAAATTGCTTTCTACCATGTCACTCAAATTAAAACAAGTGTGTTTATCTAAAGAAATAATCATTGTGATCCTAGTGTTTCTCCTTATATTACCCAAACATACAAGTATTAGACACACAAATACTTTTATAGCCAATAACTTTAAACGTAAACAGAATTGAAATAGGCCACCTTGCTATAAACTCCAACCGAGAACATCTAACTGTTTCGCCAGTCATAGGCTGATAAATAACATGAATGTTCCTTTCGTTCTTTTGTTTTAGTAATTTGAAACTGAAAGTGATTATATAACGTGTACACATAAAGCTCTCGCTTTAACTCATAATTGTGAAGGACATCGACGAACAACTGATATCATGACATGGTACACGAATGTATGATATAGGCGTCTGACCTCCAGCGCCCCATTGACATAATAACCTCCTCCGGGACTCTGTTGGCCGCGGCAGAAGTTGCTCACACCACTACCATCCGAAAGAATGTGTGCTGTAAAGAGAATTCTGATATCCAAGTGCAGAAATAGATTTGGCGAAGTACTGTTAAACGTGAATACCGTGTTAGTGGGGTTTTATCAAATGACAAAATAATGGTCCGGTGATCCCCTCGAATGGTGAGATACTTACGGAGGGCAGTGTAAGGGCATACTGGCGAGGCGGTTGTCTCAGACGCAATTTTAGGATATCCCCGACCTAGTGATCTAGTTTTAGAGAGCGAACTGTAACTCCATCCCGGTGGTGTAGAATCGATTAAACGAATGTCTGAAATTCTTAACCACTTAGACTAGCTTTGAATATGTGGATGCTATGCAACTCACTTTATTCTCAGAAACCATAAAATGCAAAGAAATGTTGCTTTAAGGAAATATGTCAAGATTTTTGTCAAGCTCAGTTGCTTACATTCATAAAATATATGTACATACATCGAATTCCCCGAAAAAATAATAACAATTTGCTGTAAAATAACAAATAAGGCTTTTAATTTTTGCTTTTTTGACATACGAAGAAAACGGCGGATTTTTCGCCACAGCTTCATTGATCAAAAGCGCCCAATTTGCCTCCTCGTGACGTCAAAGTGATGAACCAAACATCGTTTTGACTCGAATTGTTATTGGCTGACCTGTAATAGTGATGGATTAATGAAAGTAATATAAAATAGAAAACTTTACAGAATGCCTATTTTGTTCATTTCGTTGTGTTTATTATTATTGAAGTGGCACACTGCGATATGATGGTCACGACGACGTAATTATGGATGGTCATCACCTTTGCGTCACCATTGCCTGCGATGTGGATTGGTCCGGATCGTTTTCGAGTAGCCTATTGGGGGCGGGAATTAAAAGGAAAATACTCACAATGTGGACAATTTTCAACTTCTTTTGATTTATATGTAATCTACGTTACTTAAGCCATACCAAATTTTCCAATATTCAAATCAGACACATTTCCTTAAAAAGAAGCTTCATAACGAGAATTACAAACGCTATGAAGAACGCTAAAAATTTCTATTACAAGGGGCTATATTTTTGGGGCTCTTGAAGCGTGTTGAAAAGGGCGTCGCTTTCAAACCTTCCAGACTTTTGTACAATAAAATGGGAACCACCTCGGTAGATCTCGGAGCTATTAGATAATTGAATACTTCCACATAGTTTCTTCTCATGGCTTGCCTGTGCTTCAAGACAAGAGGGCTAGAAAGGAACTAAACATAACCAATGAGAAATAGAAACTGCCAGATAATGTGGAAGGTATGTTGGCCGAAACTTGTCCAAAAGCCTTAACCCAGTCTGTACGTAGTCCAGGTATTAGCGGCTGATGAAGCTCCCGTAAACGCCTGAGTTCAGCGGCTAAAGCTGCCATAGGTAATCGGACGGCGCTTCTTCCCCCTCTGCACGAGTGCTAACTGCACGAAACTTCGCCATCTGAAAACGAGAAAGGGCGTCACTGATAAATTTTTTGTGCCCTGGAATATGCTCCGCGAAACGAACATGGAAGTGCAGACATTTAAGGCAAAACAACGAGTAGAGACATTATTCGTGGACACTTTCAGTTTTTTTGTTATACCTTGGACTATTCCTAGTTGTCACAGTGCAAGATAATCCTTTTCGAATGAAGTTCACGCCTCCAAATTGAAAGTGCCACGCATATAGGGAAGAGCCCCCTAAGATGCAATATTCTTCCTATCATGCAGAAAATGCGTGCCCCATCGGTCTTGAGCCCAACGTCCGTCAAATGCCCGATCCAATTCCACCACTAGCATCTGTATTAAATGTATATACTGAACCGGAGCTCCAATGACTGTCTAACAATGCCGAAATTCCATTAAACTTGGTCTGAAAAAAAGCCACATCTTTAAATATCAGTTTGGCCTGTTTGGTTATGCGTAGATAGTGTTGTGGCTTTTTTACCCCTGAGTGAGCCTCTAATCGCGCTCATAAACGTCTACCTGAGAACTAGATCTCTACATGCAAATTGCATTGTCCCAATGAGGTGTTTGATTTGTTTCATTGAAAAAAAAACAAAAAAAAAAAAAAAAAAAAAAAAAAAAACACAAATAGCTTTTTTTCTTTGAAAGCATTTCGTTTAATTCGAGCTTTGCAAGCCTCGACCTGTCGTAGCAGTCTGACAACTTGGGACGAATTAAGTTTCCAGCCAAGAAACAAATACACGTAACGGGACCTTAGCATTTTTCTTCATCAGCTAAGGAACCCCTAAATCACTGCAAGTCTAGAAAGCAGTTCATGGCTCTCTGACGTTGACCAGTCCCTGGGGACCCTAGGACCAGAAAATCGTTCTAAAAGATGTGTTATATCAGGGAAGTACGTCTTCGTTACTTGCCATTCAGAGGAAAAGAAGACAATATTTCAAATATGACAACTTCTTGATAAGCCCATAGAAGGCATCGATCGAAGTAATACTTTCCATCAAACTTAAAGCCCAAAATTCGAATCCCGTGGGTGCATTGGAAGGAGACGGAAGGCTGACTTAATGTCCATTTTCCCCATCAAAGCCCCTTTCCCCAATCACGCATCAACAAGCATCGGTATCAACTCTAGCGACTGGAACTGTTGTCGGCCTCAGAAATGAAATCGTTGCATGATAACCATGTTATCTGACAACTGATGGATTAGGCTAAATTCCCAGGAGCCCTTTTTTCGGCAACAAGACCAAGAGGACTTACTTGTAAGTTATGAAATGGAGGGGTTGTAAACGGACCCGCAACTCGACCCCAATTCAACCTCTTTAGCGATTTTTCTAGCCGCTAATTGCTTGTTACTTGTGAACAGATTTAAGATTTTTAGCATCCCTGAAAATTCGAGGACCCTTATATTTTACTCGACCCAATTGAACCTTTAACAAGATGCAATGTGCCTCATCATATGGGTAATCAAGCAATAATAATTCTTCCAAGAGGGCACCTTGACATGTGTGGGAGCCAAAGAAGTGAGTGAAAGGGAGTTATGAGTTTTGCAGTGATGCTGTGATACCACTTCGTTTGAGGTTGGTATCTGCAAGCCATTTTGCCGTGACCTTTGACTCGCAAGCTGGCAACTGTGTTGTATTGGCAATTTGCTCGAAAACAACCTCGCTTGGAGTTGTACCAGGGTAACAAATTCCAGGCATGTAGGTTGCAAAGCTTGTTGCCTTCTAAATTCCTCATCATACAATTTCTCCTAAGCCACCAAACTTCTTGCATGCAAACCGGATTAGGGCCATGTACCGAAGAAGCTCTTGTACCCTAGAAGGGTGACTTGTAATAAAAATGCAAGAACAACATGAAAGGCAGTTGTCCAATCAAATAGTATTTATCTGCGACTATGTTTCTGTGCTGCACATAGCTGGTTTGGGGACGCCGGGATTAACAGCAAATTGGTAGTTGGGTGACGTCTCCCCCTTCGGATTGTTCGAAGGCAATACAGGCAGGTCAAATTTTCGACGAAAACGAATCTTGACTTGGCAGTGATCAGACGTTGCTAACCCAATGTGGCATTGTGGAGAGCATCGCATGATCATGTGGGCTCATTGCCAGAGGAAGGGGGAACTAGGAAGAGAGAACGAGACTTGCTCGCAATTTTCAAGCCTGAAACCAGGTGGGACCAAAATAGAGGTCGGAACTACGGGATTGGGCGTCGCCTCAGGTGCATTAGCAACATTTGTCAATGCGCTCTCAAGTAAACTAACACCCCCGTCCTAACATTTCCTTACCTGAGGTCGACGCCTGTCTCGTCCGATTCTTCTTTTTGGCTACCATCTGTGTCTTGGCGGTTGCCCTCTTACGACTCCTTGTCTTGGGCATGGTGAAAACAAAAAAATCAAAATAGTCCAAATCACACTCCAAGGAAACTTTACAAAGACACTAAGTGCCAGAGAAATTCTGCAATCAACCAGTTGCGTAGACAACAGCTTGGGATTGCTACATCGCTTAAACGAAATCCTGACGGCGTAACCCAAGGCGTTATTGAACTGAGCCAAAAAACGGGAACATGAGGGCGCAGCCTGATAACCCCATGTAATGTAATCTTTGGTCAACATTAATTTGCACTATCTGTTCTATATGGACATCTTCCTTGGTTCGCAGATGACAAAATTTCAAAATTATCTGAGAAATAGAAATCTGGGCCTGAACCTGGTAGTAGTACTGATGCTTCCTAGAAAGGCTGAACTTGCCATCCACTTCAAGGTAGAATTGGTTGTCTTTGGCCACTTCCTGCATGGACATATTGCGTTTGCAGAATTGACATTTGATCTCACATAGCCCTTGTCGATCGTTGCCACAGCAACTGTCTAAACATGTCACAAGTCCATCTGGCGAGACACTCAAGTCGGGGTACTTTGGGTTTATAAAGAATCCAGAGTCCTGCACAATAAAACCATCATGTCTTGTTTTTCTTACGTTTTCATATGCTTCTCTAGCACAGTTCATGGTCACATTCCCATCTTGTTGCCTCTGTGCTAAACTTACACAACTCGGGGGTAGCAGGCTTTACCAGGCTTATTGAGGGTGAACCTTCAACCTAGTTTGTCCGGCATGCACTTTTAAGTTTTGATGCAGTTATTCTCCCTGCACAGTATCTGAACCAAAGATTTGACTTGGCTTGCTGACTTAACTGATTTGTATTATGTTAAGTTAAATGTTGCTTGATCTTTTAAATCTGTGAGAAATGGGGTGAACTTTGTCACTGTCTCAGGGGGATAAATTCATTTGCATATAGGTCGAGTGCACTCAATACGGCCGATTTTGTTGTGGTCAAGGAGAGCGCATGCAAAAGTTCACTTAAGTTGCTGTCCTTTGATATATCTGATGCTGGACAGGAAGCTGATCATGTTAGAGATCTTGCACTGTGGCTGGTTTGCTGGTGCTGTATCATCTATAGCAGTGTTCAGTTTCCTTCTTCACTGACATGAAGTCCATATTTCCAACAGGTGCTGGTGTGACTTGCTTTTTAGTTACACTGATTGTTCTCAAATATTCAGTATCTTGAGTAACATATACATTTGTTAATCACCGCTTGAAAATCTCCCTCGCATAGAATCAATTAATATCTGATTATCAGATTATTACTGCTCCATAGTTCTTGCAAATTAGTGAAAAGTCCATCCAAATCACCTCTTTAACCACAGGTAATTTTTTGCTCGATATGATCCCACAAATATTTGATTGGATTCAAATCTGGTGATTGTGCTGGCCAGTGCTGGAATCAGTTTGGTACCTGTAAATACAGTGACACTTTCGCTTGGTGAATTTGCCCTGTGAATTGCTGAGGTACATTTTGTATTGTTAGTGGTACTTGTCTTTCTTGTGTGCCCTGTGATGATGGCTGTGGGCATGAGATAATTACACGCTGTCCTGTATTTCTACTTTGCTTTCAAAATATTGGACTGCCTTGTGACTTCCTCCATAAGTTATTTTTTCTTGAATCTTAATGGATGCCTTGTTAGAATGTATCCATAGTGCTGCAGCATCAACCAGTTTAGGAGAGTTGTACCGGGGCTCGCCGATTGGAGGGGCTGGACTGGCTCAAACCAGTGCACATTTGTGATGATGGAAAGAACACCTCTTGCTGCAAAGACACTGAAGGCAGTTGACTTGTGCTACAAAGCTCTTCCAGGTATTCCACTTGGAATATCCAAACAATCGATACCTGTCTGGCACTTCTTAGCCAGTGAAGTGTACAAAGTCAAAGTTGAGGAGGAAAGTGGAGCAGTTAGTCAGTTTTGTGCGTATTACAATTTCACTCACCATTAGTTGCCTGAAATGACAAACAAAAATAGTACAGGATGTTGAGAAAATGTTTTTATTTTCTTGAATTTTGACTTTAAGTATATGATATACCACTCTTCTCAGTAAGTAGTTACAGTTTTATGCATATCATCTAAAACAGAATAAATTTCAGGTATAAAATTCAAAGATTTTGACAAAAAATATGAGCTTACTTGTGATGTGAAATTCTACAAATTAAATGGGGTGAAGTGGGAAAATATGTTATCGATTGGGTCACCCACCTTCAACTCTATGTTGTCATGAAATTGTGTGTTATTATTAGATTGGATGAGCCCAACATTGTTAATTGAATCTACTTCATGTCAATGGTATATAGTGTTGAAGCCATTGAGCATATAAAAAATGTTTTTAGCTCTCATTTCAAAACGGGTTGAAATATCGGCCTGAAACTTTACAGATAGGGTTTGAGGTGAAGGCCATACTATCAAGATTAAAAATTTATAGACTTATATGCACCGTAAAATTTTGGTTGATATTTGTGGATAGGCCTATAGTGTTCGTCAGTGCTTTTTATTTTCAACACATTCACAATCTCTGTAATAACTCGCCAAATTTATATTTTTCAGTGCTTTGATTGGATCAATTTTTACAGTATACTGTAATTTTCACAGTAGTTATTTGGCAGAATTGTTGTCAGTAAAATACTGCAAAAATTTATATTTTTAGTGTGGCAAAATCGTCTCAGATACAGCTACACATATTGTACTAATATAAACTTAGACCTGACTTGTATAGGCTACCCAGTGTTGATTGAGGAGATGAATCGCGCAATATCCGATTGATCGATAGGTCACTTTATAAGCTGTCGTACGGTGGTTTTAGGTACAGCAAACAGACAAATGCACATTGGTCTGTTTGGAAGACTTTCATTTGGCATTTGGGTGTGATTTCCAAAAGTGAAAATCTATTATATCTACAAATTGGAATGTTATTTTTGCTCAATATTTGGCATATGAAAAGAGCTTGTGATATAGTATCATAATATGCAAAAATCTCAATTTCGCCAAAAATGGTCGATGGTTCTGTTTCGAAGACTATGGACGAAGTTCACATTGAGAACCTTTTAATTCAGAAAAAATGCTTAAGTTTGCATGTGCTTGTGCACATGCCTTTGTTCTTAGTAATAATATCACAGGAAACGTTCAACTTAACTAATTCAAATTTCATTAACATCAAGTATTCATGAACTCACAACCAATTCATTTAAGGTCTCTGTCAGTGTGCTGAAGACAATGCACCTTAACTGTATAAACACTGCACATCTGCAGTGAATTGTTCATCCATAGAACAGATTAATCTGAAAGTGCAACAAAACGTGGCACCCAATGTAAGTGATATTAGTAACACCCAACAACACAAATCACTGCAATGTTACGATGGACAGTAATCTCCTAAATGTCTCACTTTGAGAAAGATTAAGGGGGTGGCCGATTTAAATAGATTAAGTTTTCATCTGATAGAATGGACTTCACCCAAAACTCCATCTGTAATTTTCGCGCCAACATTTCAATCCGGTTTGATGAGGCCTAAAAACAGGAGTCCATAGATGCGTATAAAATAATATTGGTCGACCAAAATGGGCAATTTTCACTCCTAACTTCCCAGACTAAACATCCTTTAGCCCTAAGATTTCACAGGGTAAATGAGAAAAATAGTAGCTTTCTTATGATACCAAAATTAGACAACTTAAGTAAAATTTGGGGTCCCTGGGTACGAAGCTATTAGCGATCGGGCCATGGTACCTTTAAGAGTCTCCTCTGACTTCTGGCAACCAAGATGCCAGGCGGCATCCCACTGGTTTATCCAAGCTGCTTCCATCTTTAATGCCCAGGAGAAATTCTGGATGTGAAAGAGATTGTCTTCTGAAAGCCGTCGTACATACGGGCAGATTGAAAAGAGTAAAATGTCGCTATTGGTAGCAGCCAAGTGTAGTAGCAGTCAAGTCTTCTTGCTTGAACGTAGCTCTCCTGTGCAGTTTTACATTTCCCAATCTTCAGTAACACCCTTAAATTCCTTATTTGCATTGGAATTTGTGGTTGGAAACTACGTCAGATATCATGTTGGCTAAAAGAAGCAAACAGATCTTCATCAACAATTGCAGTTTGGGCACTTCACAAATCCAGATCCCCGACGCCATCCAAGCTAGGGAATACATCAGGGGGGATTCCGTTGCGTACGGGTTGTCTCTTTGATTTGTATGTCTGCAGGTTTTAATTTGTTGCTTGTCCAATTGTTTTCAATTAATGCCATTGTTTATCCCAGGACATCTATTCTGCCTTTCCAAAAAACCCGCAATCATTGCCATGCCATTATTGAAAGCCAACACCTGCACTTGACACACCAATTGTCTATGGTCACGCTGCCAACATAAGTAACTATTTGTTTTCTCTGCAATATCCTACCATTTAGGACTCATTGTTGTTTCTGTGTATAAACAGTCGAGGACATCTATCAACAATTCATCTTTTGTTTAAAATCTTTGAATATTGGATTATAACCTCAATAATTGCTTCTGGAATACCATTAGTGGGTTGTAAGTTTTTGTTTTGTCAGCTGTCGCAATTATATACACCCCAACGTCACTTCCTTTTGGGCATGCTGATGCCGGGGAATTTTCTTCTGTGTGATGCCATTGTGATAGAGAGATGCCAATAGATTCTTATCATGGCAGATTTAATCCCTTGTTTTCTCGATAGCTATCCCAAAATCGTTTGTAATGTACAGATCCACTTTGCAAAGTTAGTCATCCCTTGCCTCCTATACCAGCATTATCGCTCAATTTTGTCCAACCTAGTGTTGGTTCAGTTTTTGGATTCTTCCCACCTACACACATTTTTGGATATGTTGGACACATTCTTTTTTGAATAGGTATTGATACATGGTGTATCTTTACAAACAGTGAATTGCCTTGTGGTCACCATCCCCAATATACGACGTGGATTTCAGTTTACGGGATGCGACACTCCTTCCCCAGATACGACGGGACTCCAACCGGTCCATGCTTGGTGCGATCCGAGTAATTTGAAGCCTGTTGTATTTCTGAATCTCCTCCATGGGTTTGTTATATCCAGAAATTTGTAGTTCGGAGCCAATTTTTCACTCCTCGATGATGCTACCGCGCAGCATGATTGCATCAAGCTGAACAGAATGAAATGTTGCTTCCTAGTTTAGTGTTGTGTTAGTCTAACCCCGACCAGTCGACATAGTTTTTGCGTAACTTTTGGACTTGTTCAACAAATGCTTTTACGTGTACAAATTGGGGGACGCGTGGAAAGAACAATGTTGTGTACTAAGTCACAACTAGTATCGACGTAGACAGTCATAACAATTTTAGTTGATCAGGTAGCTCCGTACGAGTTTCGGAACGCAAGTGATGAACTTGGTAGTAAAGTTACGCTTATTACTAGTATAAAGGTAGGGCTACCAGGTCTTAAGGAGTGTGTTGGGGAAGGACCCCAGGTTGTTTTACAGTGATTGGCGGGGGAAAAAGCCAAACCCAGAGATGGTAATTATCTATTCATTGGCTTGTAGGCCAGTTTTGATAGCCCACGTACTGTACCACAGGCAGCAAAATCTACGGGTATCATAAAAATCCTTCTGAACCTGAACGACTCCTCCTGATACAAGTCTGTAGCTCTTAGTTCATTGTACATATACAGTCACTGTCTTTGAATGAAGCAGAGAAATTGGGCATGTGCTAAAGAAGACATTCCAGTAGGCCTCTTGGCTTCTACCCAGGACCATGTTCGCATACCTGGGAGCATGTATCATACTGCACAGTGGCGGAGCCAGGGGGGCATGGAGGCGGGCATTTGCCCACCCCCCCAAATTTTTTCTTGCCCCCAGGTTGCCCCCCCCCCTGGTTCGAAAGAAAAAAAAAATGAAGGATTTAGGGCATAAGTAGTGATGTGGGGCCAAAAATCATCGATTTTGGGCCACAATTGGTTGAAAATTACAAATTTTTCATATTTTGCCCCCAGGAATTTCACTTTTGCCCCCCAAGATTTCACTTGCCCCCCGTTTGCCCACCCAGAAAAAGAGGTTGATGGTGCCGCCAATGACTGGCCCTTGCTGTGGTCATAACCGAGAAAAATTTGGTTCCATATGTATGAAAGAAAACTGCGCGGCTTTGAAAAAATTCTCTGCATTTCACACGCGCAGTATGCCATAGCATATTATTGGTAAGCGACACTCAAAACTGCTTCTTAAATTTGGTCTCTTCAGTTGTGTGAACATATAACTACGTTTCTACGAACTGTTGTTGTGGTGGGAGACATAGTCCAAATTTGGGGGAAGCTTTTAATGCCATGATTAACAAAGTAACAGCTTTGAACACGACTACGCCAGTTCAAGATTATCAAGTCATGTACACTGCACAGACTCATTTATTGTTCCTAATCAGAAAAACCTCCGTCTCGGGGAAATCAGGATGGATCCACTACGGGTCAAATGGTCATTCGTAAAACTCCACCTGGTGATTCCTTTACTGCCTGCAGCTGCCTTTATTGGCTTGTTCTTTAAGTTTAATAGCAGTCAAGTCTTCTGGCTTGAAGTAGCTCTCCTGCACCGGTTCTCCGTTTCCCAATCTTCAATAACAGCCTTAAATTCTTTGCATGGAATTGTGGTAGTTGGAAACTACGTCAGATTATCATGTGGCTAAAGAAGCAAACAGATCTTCATTCAACATTGCAGTTGGCACTTCACAAATCCATATCCCGTGCCATCCAAGCGGAGTTGCAATACATTGAACAAATAATCTGATTGATATTTTGCAAAGTCTCCACTGGCGGTGACAATATTAGGCAGATTCTCATCCACACTGCTAGGCAAAATTAACCATCCACTGCTGAAGACTTACAAAAATCACGAAAGGAAGAATATCAATGAATGCCAAATATATATCCAGCAGCATATCATGCCAAATGCATTAACGAAAGCTTAAAACGAAAATGAAATTTAAGAATGCAAGTTATACCAAATGGGTTTTTGACTAGTCCATTATTTTGTTCCACGAATTCTGATTGGTACGCGCTAAATCATGCCATACTGGAGGTTTCTCATATTGTGTAGGCGATTGATTCCAATGGTGGAGTTACACTGAGACCACAGTTGGACACTTCACATACGTTACGGGGCTTTTTCTGAAGGTCCTAAGTGTCTTTCCAAGTTGGAAGTCTGTCGGTCTCGTAGTCACAGCCAATATTTGACCTTTGAAGCTTTTGTTTATCAGGGTGACGACTGTGTAATGCCTACGCAGCTCCAGCGAGCTGCTCAGTTATGCGCAGTAAACACAGCGTTGCGGTAAGTCAGCTATATTATATCTAATACAGGGAAAAGAAAAATAATGCGTGGGAAAACTTAAGGCAATATACCTGATCTATGTATATACAATTAATGTCATATCCCCGACGCCATCCAAGCTTAATTTTAATGCTTTTCTAGGGGGTGGTGACGACAACCACAACAAACTGCGCATCCGCTCCTCTATACTGTGACGGCCCTATGGGGTCCTCGTTAACTGACTCTAGAGGGCCCTTTGGATTTTCACAAAAAGAATTGACGCATGTAGTAGACCCATCTTAAGTCAAAACGCTCTTAAGTAATAGGGATTATAACAAGTAATTAAGATGAATTTGCTAAGAGGGGTTTGTACGAAGGGTTGAAATCTTTGTGAAATTAGGATGGCATCCGCTACGGGTCAAATGGTCATTCGTATAAGGTGTTCCTTTATGCCTGCAGCTCCTTCTTGGCTTGTTCTTTAAGTATCATAGCAGTCAAGTCTTCATGGCTGAACGTGAGCTCTCAGCGCAGTTTCCTCTGTTCCCCAATCTCAATAACGGTAGCCTTTGAATGCCTTTTGTACATGGAATTCATGGTAGTTTGGAAAAAATACGGTCAATATCCTTGTGCTAAAGAAGCAAACAGATCTTCATCAACAATGCAGTGTGGGCACACTTCACAAAATCGTTACCCTTATCGTACAACCATCGTAAGCAAACGCATCATAAGTTACTGTTTTATAAATCCCCATTTACTTACGATGCGTTTGACTTCAGATGGGTTACAGCGTCAAATCGGTGGGCGTTCTTTATGTCCCAGCATGGTAAGTATACAAGAAAAATACATAAGTACTTTGATACCAGTGAACTACAGGTTGGGGATTTGTTCAACAATGTCCCCGTGCACATTAACTTATATCTCAGTCCCCAAACGTACTTCACTGGTTTTAAAATAATACCAGTAGTTTTGTGTCTATTACCACACAGGGACATTGGTATGAGAATTTCCTGGGTCGGTAATTTGTATGTTCAAGTACTACCGTAGTTTCTTGTATATTTACCAGCGGAACAGGGTATTATAACAATGTCCCCGCGTGGTAGGTGTGTACACAAAAATTACGCCTGCCTGTAGTACCTTGATTTACCAGTGAATACGGATTGGGGCAATTCTCATACCAATATCCCTGCGTGGTAAACTACACGAAACTACTAGTAAGTTTTGAAACCAGTGAAATACGGTTGGGAAATTAATTCTCATACCAATGTCCTGCATGGTCAAGACAACCAGAGAAACATTTCCCCTTTTCTATCAAAGAAGTGGTATAATGATCGAAAAACACATGCATATACACCAGGCAGCCAGGCCCCAAATATTCCTTTTATTACCGGTAGAACCATTTTTATGCTAAGGAAGGGTATAATATTGCACACCCTGAATTTTATACTAAATATGAAAGACATTTTATGGTTAAATACAAAATCGTGTGATAATTGGCAACTTTACATCGGTTAAAGAAATGCCTAACATCATAACATTACATGCGGTATTGCTTCATTTAAAATCGTGAAATTTTGCAACCATAGGATATTCTCATGCTGCATTGCCGCAAGTATCACGGGGTAGTTGGTAGTTATGCGGCATTTCAGTCGCAATCGAGTTTCCTTTTCCTCGAAGACCAAAACGCAGTTCAAATTGCCAGGTGTAGCTTTGTATTTCTGGAATTTTTCTTTTAACCTGCAGTAGTTCTTTCGAGACGATCACACTTTCGCTGACGCACGGTCTGATCTTGCAGAGCTGGGATGCATTTTCTTGGCCCAAATCGTTTCTCAGCGGTCAAAGTTCGATTTCGAGTTCTAATTCGTGGTGTTTTCCTTGCTGCCTAGAGGTCCTTTCGAGATTGTCTCTGCAAATTTTGTTTCTGTGTGAGTTCATTCTTCAAAGACACGTTTTCTGTTTGGTCCCCCGCCAAATTTTGTTGGCGAAGGGGGAATTATAGAAAGAAATGCCACGTCCGTGTGTGCGGGTGGTGTGTCCCACGAGATTATCTTGGAAATAAGCAAGTGTGGGGGTGTCCAATCGTCGCAACATAGATGTATCCCACATCGCGTTGGGTGGGAATCCGAAAATGGGTCATGTGTTCATGGGTCAAAGGTCAAATTGAGGTCAGAAATATGTAAAAAAAAAATAGGGTTAAAATTTGCTATAAACCTTTCAACACGATATCTTTGATCTAAGCAAGTATGGGGATGGGTTGTCAATCTTTGCACCATATATGTCGCAGTTAAGTAGGCGGCGGATATGGATATGAGTTCGGAGATGGGTCATGGCCATGGGTCACAAGGTCAAATGTGGTCAAAAATCATATAAACCTTGTAATTGTTGGGTAGGGGAGGATTGATGGTTTTGTGTTGAATTTGATTGAAAATTGGGGGGGTTTGGTGGCTCAATAACATTCGGGCCAAAAATTTGGAAGGTCATTTCAAGGTCATGTGAGGTCATTCCAAGGTCAAATCCCTAAAAACATGGTGGTAGGATTGATGATGAAACTTGGTAGGTGCAGTCAATATTCAGTGCCGACAAATTTTGAAGGTCATTTCAGGTCAGCTTGGTCATCCAAGGTCAAATCTAAACATGGTGGTCGGATGATAAAACGTGGTGGGTGTGCTCAAAACATTTCGCGGTGCCAAAATGTGACGGTCATTTCAAAGGTCATGTGGGGTCATTCCAAGGTAACATCCCTAAAACATGTGGTAGGATGAGAAACTGGTGCGTTGCTCAACATTCGGTGCCGAATTTTTTGAAGGTCATTCAGTGTTCATGTGAGGTCATATCCCCTAACATGTGGTAGGTGATGAAACGTGGTAGGTGCAGTCAATATTCAGTGGCCGAAAATTTTTAAGGTAATTTCAAGGTCATGGGGGTTCATCCAAGGTCAAATCTTAAACAGGTGGTAGGATGATGATGAAACTTGGGTGTGCTCAACATTCGGTGCCAAAAAATTTGAAAGGTAATTTCAGGTATGTGGGGTCATTCAAGGTCAAATCCCTAGACATGTGGTAGGATGATGAAACTTAGTCGGTAACTGCGTCAATATCAGTGCTGAAAATGTTGAAGGTATTCAAGGTGAATGCGTAGGTCATCCAACGGTCAAATCCTAAACATGTGGTAGGATGATGGATGAAACTTGGTGTGTGCGGTCAATATTCAGTGCCGACAATTTTGAAGGGTCATTTCAAGGTCATGCAGGGTCATTCCAGGTCAAATCTCAAACATGTGGAGGATGATGAAACATGGTGTGTGCGGTCAATATTCAGCGCAGAGAAATTTGAAGGGTTCATTTCAAGGTCATGTGGGGTCATACAGGTCAAATCACGATTAATGGTTGGATGGTCATGAAACCAAGGTCATATGGGTCACAATCACTCTGCATGGTTGTATGATCCTGAAACCAAGGGTCATTCTGGGGTCATCCAAATTTAGTGAAGCTTTTATGGTAGGCGGCCTCTCTGGTTTCCATGACACCT
This sequence comes from Ophioderma brevispina, assembly GCA_023653785.1. Taxonomy (NCBI): domain Eukaryota; kingdom Metazoa; phylum Echinodermata; class Ophiuroidea; order Amphilepidida; family Ophiodermatidae; genus Ophioderma; species Ophioderma brevispina. The sequence goes on from JAMKCH010052913.1 coordinate 20,530, forward strand.
CTAAGTTATGTTACTTTTCTTCATTACCGCGACAAAGCGGGGGACCTTTGTGGTTCGAGAACCGCCTTGTTCCAAATTGTCAAACTGATGACGAAGTTGAACTTCGATGGAGGCGTAGGTGGTAAAACACGTTGAAAGTAACTGGTTAGTAAATGATTTGTTGAAATCATTTCATCTTTTGCCGCGACGATACATTTGTACTCTTCGCCAACTAGTTCCTTGAAATCACTTGCGTCTGATAAGGGGGGCGTTTTTTTTTTTTTTTTTCGTAGAGAGGGGCCTTTTTTCTAGTTCTTTACATAGACTTGACTGTTTGATCAATGCGGGAAAAGAGTATGTTCGAAGCATTTTGATAGTCTTACCAGTTGTTCTGGTGACGGTAGGTAGGGTAGTTTCAGATTGGAATGATCGATTCTTTCTGTGGGTTGATATGGCGGCTGACAAAGTTCCGACGTGATGATACGGGGAAGACTTTGTGACCTACCCAACCTCTAGCCAATGCACCTGCTAGCCGAGTCCTGATTAACGTTTGTATGTCATCTTTATTCCTTTCATTTTCACCACGCTAGATCGTTCGACATTGATCGAGCTACGTTTGACAACCGTCCTCGTATGCGCAGATCTGCCCATGTACAGATCAAACAAACGTGTTTCCGATATGATTTTGAAGGTAAGGCAAAAGTCCATTCACTTTAACCGAGCATACTCGGCAGTTGACAAAGGTCATTGATGACTTTTGCTTGATCGTCCAATGGTCTCGAAGCACGACTTGGATTGGAAGGATCCAAAGCGGACGGTCAATGTAGGGGAAAAAATGGGCTTGATCGACCCTGCCCGTTTTCCAACATACGAGAATGGACCACTCCAGCGACGTTATCCTCGTCCAATGAAGAGGGTATCGGACTGAATCTACAAGCCGTAGCAAAGCCGCCTTTTTGTGTGGTATTTGATTTTAGCCTCGAACATGGGATCTGACGAATTCTGTCGACTTAGACCTTTTCCTAATCGGTTTTGCGGCGGATTTCTTTTTCTTCAGATTTGAAGTGGCTCCGGTGCTATGTGGATAACCACAATTCACAGCAGCACAGGTTACTTGATCAAAGCCTACAAATTTGAAGAAAAGCCTGAAAAGTGCAATAATGAAACCCCTTTTCATTTAACCCTTTAAAGTCTTTACAGACGTAGAGTAATAAAGCATTAGATTTGGGAACTTCTTTGTTTTCAGGGGTTACACAGCATTTCGGATATGTTATATGTGTTAACGAAAGTTTTGGTGTGGCTATATTAATGGTGTCACAGAGTAAGTCACTACATTCTCACTAACGGTCCAAGGCAGTTGAATGATTATTCTTATATGATATTTCATGCTGTAGTAATGTTATAGTCTTTGCCTTTTACAAGTCTTGCTATCCGGGGGGGGGGGAGATATCTCCTCCACCCACCACCGATCTCATTAATGTTTGTGCATATTCTTCCTGTTTGTCACAGAGGTACGTCACTATATTAACTAACAGGTCCAAGGCAGTTGAATGATATCTTACATGATACTTTCATTGCTTTAGTAATGTTATAGTCTTTGCCTTCTACAATTCTTGCTATTCCGGGGGGGGGGGGGGGGGGGGGGGGGGGGGAGATAGCCTTTCCTTCCTGCCTATATCCTTTCCTATCCTCCTCCACCCACCACCGATTCCATTAATGTTTGTGGCTATCTTACTGTTTGTCACAGAGTAAGTCACTACATTCTCACTAAAGGTCCAAGGCAGTTGAATGATATCTTACATGATACACTTTCATTGCCTTAGTAATGTTATAGTCTTTGCCTTACATTCTTGCATTCCAGCAAGGAAGGCCTTCATGGGACCATGTTTCCAACCCCAACCATGGCAAGTTAATTCACTATGAGTGTCTCTGATATCCTGTATTTTGATTGAGGTTTTCTAAGTCTGGATTTATCTGTGTTTGCACACAGTTTCCAATGAATCAGATTTGAGTTGTCAAACACTGCATGCTGAGTATCAAAAGTTGGTGGACAATTTCAATCATGTGTTCCATTGATACATCAGTACTGAACTTTTATTCTTTGTTCCATTCCGCTGCACAAAAGAAAAACATTATATATGTTAGTAACATGTGTCACAAAGGCCACAGGTAACATATTTGAATTAATTTTCGTATGGATACACATGCTCCATTGTCTTAGGATGGTTTAGTCGTAGTGTTGTCTTCTTACATTTCTGCTATTTCATCTATAAAAGCCTTCAATGAACAATTTCTTTTTTCCAACCAGAGTGGCAAGTTAATATCACTGAGTGTTTTGATATCCTATATTGTTGATTGAGATCTAAGTCTTGATTCTCGTGGGTCCACACAGTTTCCAATAACTCCATTTAGAAGTTGTCAATTGCTAGTATCAAAATTTGGACCAATTTCAAGCCAAGTGCTCAAATGATACAGCACGCATTCTTTGTTCCTCTAAAAGAAAAAAAAAGGAAAAGAAAGAAAAGAGGAAGTTAGTACATGTGGCAAAGTTAGTCAACTTTAAAAGTCAAGTTCAATGAAGGTGCATTTTGTGTGATTCACACCCTTATGTTTTATTCATGTTCAATAGATATCTTGAGAAACCTTATTCGCAAAATTTGAGTTGCTACGATCTTGCGGTTTGTGTATGAGCCAATTGCTTGTTTCCCACGGTCCCATCGGCCAATGTGCTATGCAAATTATGTCCGTTTACGGACGGAATTCAAAATTGTTAATTTTCTTACAGATACGACCGATTTGCCACGTAAGATTAGATACACACGGATTACTAAGGTAACGGTTCAGATGATATGAGAATCTCAACCTTTTTTAGGCAAGTCGGGTGGATGAGGATGTGGATCACGAAATGCCCCTTTAGCTTAACCAACTCCTTTAAAATGTTATAATATTACACATAGGGTGGGTATTCCTAGTTGTGAGGAGGAAAGGAAAAAAAACTTTGCACACAAACATTGACACCACAAGCATGAGACACATATTTCCGTGTTCATTACTTTTTTTGCACATTATTAAATATTTACCCATTGGATGTCACATTGCTTCCCCCTCCACACACATACACCCAAGAACATGTTGTGGTTGCTGGGTTAGTAAATAGAGTACCTTGTAGATTTAATGGGGCAGTTAGCAGGAAGCGCCTCTTTACCAACAATTAATGCGTTCGAGAAGCATGATATTTCTGTACTTCTTTCTCCTGTGCTGCAATAGTTCATGGATAGCTCCTATGAATGTTACTTTGTCACGTGATTTCTAATGAGAATGTCTTAAGCATGTGTGTAAGCCCAGTCTTCTCACACCCCAACACACACTGTCTGTTTGTTCTTTCCAGAATTGTTAGTCTGGTTACACAAGGAACTCCCACTTGCCGATTAGCTGACTCCACTCTACAGGCAGTTTGAGGAATCTTGTATAGAATACCATTTTGGAGTGAATTAGATGAATTAGAAAGATCCCCATTTCCTGTCCTGTGTTGCATGTCAGACAAACGGTAATAATTCCACTAGTTTTCAGCTCTTTCTCCCTCATAATGTTGAGCAATTAAACATTACTTTATTCCCAAACACTGATGCTTTCTTGGGGGGTTGGGGATGATCTTCTTGAGAGTTAGAATTGAAATGGCTGAGTATCAAAAGTTGGGACAATTTCAAGCAAGTGCTCAAATGATAAAATACTGACATTCCTGCAAAGAAAAGAAATAGCAATGTTAGTAAATGTAGCAAAGTTAGTCAACTGTAAGGCAAGTTCCAAATTAAGCTTGAAGTGCTTCAATACTTCCCTCTCCCGTGCTTGCGCAGAAGTTAAGGAAGCTCCTGTGAATGTTACTCAGTCAAAGTGATTTCTACTGAGAATGTCTTAAGCATATGTAAGCCAAGTCTTCTCACACCCCGACACACACTCGTCTGTTAGTGTCCTGTCCAGAATTATTAGTCTGGTTACACAAGACTTCTCCACATCCCCTCAGGCTGGCTCAATCTACCAGTCAGTTTGAAGAATCTCATAGAATACTATTTTGGAGTGACTATAGATGAATTCTGCCCAGGGGGGCCACTCATGTGTAAATGTTGTAAGCACGCGCGTGAATTGACTTTCAAAAATGACCCTAAGCTAGGACGCCAAAACTTCTTCAAACCGACCCTAAACAAGGATTTTACACAAGCAAAGATACCCTAAGCGAGTACTCGGATGAAATATATACCCAAAACAAGGATTGATAATGCTCAAACACCCTAAGTGAGGACTTGATATGAAATATCCCTTAAACAAGGATTGACTTTGCAACTGGACTTTTGTTTTAAAAATTACTTTGACCATTTTGGACCAAAATAGCCAAATCGGGTTTCAGGCAATGCTTAATAGCCACTGAAATAGAAAGGAATGGAAACCATTCAAAAAACCATCTGGGAATCATCCAAACTCCAAAGTGTCCTACTTTTGTTAAAAAATCGTCATTTTGAACCAAAATAGCAGATTTTTGGTCCAGGCCCAATGCTCATCAACTATTGAAACCCAAAGAAGCGGAAACACCAGAACCATCCAAAGTATCAACTTTTGTTTACAAATCATTATTTTCACCATTTATCATTGTTTTATTACATTTATGTTTTCATCAGTATTTTGTAATATTTATATGACCCGCTGAATTAATTAGTAAATCAATAGCCAATAACAAAATCCGAAATTGGGAAAGTAACCAATTAGAAACGAGCTCACTAAACCCCCGCCCAAGTTATGACACAGGCCTTTTTTCGGCCGGGGCCGGGTTACGCAAATGGAAAAGTGACGATGGCCTGGGTATATCCAGGGATATATCGGCGATAAAGATGGCTTTATGATGAATCTTTGATATAAAATCGAGCTTTCAGTTATGACAATTATTCTGGAGTTAGTACAAAAGTGAAAAACGAATGTTAATGTTTTAAAATTACGAGCACTATCTTGCTCGATGTAGTTTATCGACGAACACACTAACTGATCTGTTACTTCTGGGTATAAAATAGAATGCTAGACGGTGCAGATTTCGGCTCCGAAAACCGTAAGATGGCACAAAATACGGCCCCGATATAAATATGGTTTGTAAAATCACTGTATTATGTCAATGGGTAATGAATATATCACCGCTAGTTGGATCATTTTTTAGCAAGTACCCTAAGCGAGGATATTCCTATTAAAAAAAACCCTTTCTTCTGCTAAATCAGCTATTTTGAGACCCTAAACACGCCGCGCACCCTAAAGCACCCTAAATCCGCGTTTTCTTTCACGCGGGTGCTTACAAGTATTATTTCGAGTGCCCCCCCCCCCCCCCGGGGAATTCTGAAAGATCCCATTTCCCTTCCTGTTGTTGCATGTCAGCAAATGCTAATAATTCCGCTTTTCAGCTTCTTCTCCCTCATAAGTTGAGCAACTTCAACATACTTAGTCCAGAACACTGATGCTTTCTTGGGGTTGGGGACGATGTTCTTGAGATGGTAAGGAACAACTTGGCTGGCAGCCATTGCCAGGGGTGATCTGGAAAGGTCAAATTGATTTTTTTTAATTACAATTCTCTGTACATACAAACAACAATGAAACCTAGAATTGTTAGTCTGGTTACACAAGACGTTTCCACATCTGCTTAGGCTGTCTCCATCTCCCAGGCAATTTGAAGAATCTCATGAAGTACCATTTTGGAGTGGCTATAGATGAATATCTGAAAGGTTCCTTTTCCCTTCCTGTTGTTGCATGTCAGCAAATGCTACTAATTTGGCTTGTTTTCAGCTTCTTCTCCCTTATAAGTTATTTGATAGAATGGATAATGAATTTTATTCTGTCCATGTAGACATCCATCTAGACAGATGGCATCAATCTGCATGATCACAACAAGCTGTTGGTGGTTCTCTCTCCCTTCCTCTAAGTCCTGATTTGCCACCAAATCCAATATGTCAGAGCTTATTCAGTTGAGAGCAATGGCTGCATGTCAGCAAATGCTTCTAATTCCACTTTAGTTTTCAGCTTCTTCACCCTCATAAGTTAATCAATTTCAACATTACTTAGTCTCAAACACTGATGCTTTCTTGGGGTTGGGGACAATCTTCTTGAGATGATAACTGAATAACATCTTGGCTGGCACCCATTACACTGGGTGATCTGGAAAGGTCAAATTGATTTTTTTTAATTACAATTCTCTGTACATACAAACAACAATAAAAACCTGATGATACACACTCATCTGTTAGTATCCTTTCTAGCATTGTCAGTCTGGCTATACAGGACCTCACCACTTCCACTTGGGCGAGCTCCATCTCCCAGGCAGTTTGAAGAATCTCATGGAATCTCACACTGTATTGTGCTTGCTACTCATTCATGGTGTGCACTTATCCATCTATTGCAGGCTCCATTCCTTGTAGTGAATCCTTTCAAGCTGCCCCTTGTCTTTGAATCTCGGTTAACTGTCTGTTCAATTGTCATGTCGCATGCGACTCTAGCAAACCGTGGACATCTTGCCCTTTTTTACGACATTTTCATTGGTCAAGCTTATTTTTCTCAAAGTAGGTAGACTGATCAAATTGTTTGAGGATATTATTTTATCGATCCAAATGAAGAGTATACTGTAAAAAAAACAATGATATTCAATATAATTACAAAATAATATATTTGTAACTGGACAGAATTCCAACACAAGTGGCTTTTTTCGAGAATTTCTCCTGACTCTCTGCACACTTTTGTTTTCGACCACTTTTGAAGTCGAACCCCTTCATGGAATACAATCACACAGGTTTATTCCGTATAGGTTGTCCCGAATTCATAAATGTGTCAAGATGGTTCAGAGTTAGCTCGAAAGTTCCAGTTTTAGCGCGGGCACTCTGTTGCAAACATTTGGCTTATATAAGCACTCAAAACGCTCTAGTCAGAATAAACTGAAATTTGGGAAAACCTGCTCTCAGGATATCCCGTGAACAATAAACAACAAGGGTACTAGATGATGAATTTCCACCCTTAAAGGAATATGTCATGATTCTGAAATATTTGGAAAATATTGGTATGGATGGACAAGCTTAAAGTAACGTGATTACATATAGAATCAAAACTAAGTTTTGAAAATTGGTCCCATTTGTTGAGTATTTTGCATTTTAATTTCCGCCCATAAGCTTCCTCGAAACGATTCCGACAAATCCACATCGCAGGGCAAATGGTGACGTCAAGTGATGACCCATCCATAATTTACGTCGGTTGGGACCATCATATCGCCGCTGTTAGCCCCTTTCCTAATAACTTCGATCGATGTGTTTTTTATATCAAAATATATAAATTAAACACACGAATGAACACAATATTCATTCTGCTACCTTATTTTCAAATTTTTATTATTACTTTCCTTAATCCATCATATCTCCCGTGGTCAGCAATACAATTTGAGTCACACGATGTTTCTGGGTCACTCATGAGGAGAAGCAAGATTTGGGCGCTTTTGATCATGAAGGCCGTGGCGAAAAATCCCGCCCGCTTTTCTTCGTATGCCAAAAAGCAAAAATAAAATGCCTCTAGTTTGGTTATTTTACATCAATTGATATTATTTTTTCGGGAATCTGTCGGGATCGTACCTGTACATATATTGTTAAGTGAAGTAAGTCAACTGAGCCTGACCAAAATCTTACATATTTTCCTTTAAATGCACGATTGAAATCCTTAGTCCTGAGAGCATGATGCTTTTCTTGGTGGTTGGGGATATCTTCTTGCAGATGATAACTCGACCTAACAACCAATGGGGTGCTGTCTTCTTTGGTGACGTAATTGCGTGGTAATACTTAACATGACATGACATTGGGAAATTGATGTGATACTGTAATTCTAATTGAAGATCAATTGCAGACCAGGTATCCATTCTTGACACCAATTTACTTCAAAACCAAGTGATAATGGCTGTCGCACCTCACCATTCTCATGGTTTTCTAAACGGCAACCCAGGGTCGTGTAATACATTGTTGAAGCTGTAAACGTTCAGTAATTTGGCATCTGCAAAAAAAACCTGCTTCTTCGGCAAAATCTACTCCCTATCTGCCTGCTTAGTTTTCACTCGCCTCATAAGTTAATCTGTAAAGGATACTGTATAATGGATTTCCTTCCGCCCATGCGTAGACATGCATCGGCATGATCACAACAAGCTGTGGTGCTTCCCTCCGTGTCTCGGAGTCTGACTTTGCCACCCGAATCTCACATATGTTCAGAGCTATTCGGCGTTGAGAGCATGGCTATTAACATCCTCGCACTAGATCTCAGCTTCAACTGTCTCTATATACTACATGTCCATAATTGACTGGTATATATAACTCCATTTAAGTCAGTGGTTTCATTGTTCCTGCACATGTTGCCATCAATCTGCGGTGCTTCTCTCCTCTTTGACTGTGGAACATATGTCCTAATATGGGACACGCCCACACATACACATCCCATTCCTACATTTTGGATCTTCCTAGACAGCAAATCACGCTAACACACCAACTTACCTTAACCACCGCCCTACCCCCATTACCACCCCGATTTTCTATGTGGTCTTTTATTTTAGTGAGGGGAAGGTTGGTCCTCATGCTCGCTTGTCTTTATTCTTCCGCAAGTCCTCACCACAATTGTGGCATTTCTTGGTCACACTGTTAATGAAGCAAGATAAAACTAGTTCAATTTATTTTAATCGTTTTATTATGCAAACCTACTCACTTTGTCATAGTTGCTTTTGAATTTACTTCTTGTTTTCACTTCCGCGGTGACGGCCACTCTACAATCATCTGGCAGTGATACCGGTTCGGGATGGAAGAACTTGTGGAGTCTTTCGGGTTTTAATACCAATTGCATTTTGGAGCTTGTGTCGAAGATCTGTCGTGAAGAAAATAAAGCTTGTGTTTGGGAATTCTGGTAACTATCGTGTGGGGGCATTTTAGTACCTAGTACAGTTCCCATACTTTTTTTCGGCGCCTCTGTTTTTGGTTTTATTTCTTATTGCCAATGAGTGGGGTTTCGAAATCGCACCACCCATCCTACGATGCCCTGATTTTCAACTATTGTACTAGGGTTTTAGATTAACATATTTACTGCCTTGAGCCGGACGTTATTCAAAATCACACCACCGAATTGCGGTTTGGCCGCTTTACAATCACCTTCGATTTAAATCAGTGATTTAAACCACGACTTTAAATCAAATGATTTTTGTTTTTTAAATCACTAATTAAATCACTTTTTTTGTAAAAACATAATTTGGGACAAATAATTTTGCTTAAAGACAATTTTAATACTTTTAAATCAACTACTTTTATCAAACAATACAAGATTTAACCACTTTTAAGCATTCAATAACCCTCTACCTTGTTAGCAATGACCAATTTATGTTTTAAATAATCATGATTGAAACCTTGATGTTGTGATCTAAATAGTTTCTTTAGTTTTCCCTCTCTGTTGTAATCGAATTCAAAGTTCTGTAAATTCCTATGTGAACACTATTAACAGTAGTACGTACATATTTGACTATAAATGCCCCAGACTTTCAGAAGCGCTCACTAGGATGACCTTTTTAAAGTTAATCGGGAAAAAAATTCCGCAAAATATAAATACTGCAAAACTCATGTACATGCCGACAGCCCGTTGACCTGTAAAAATATTATCAATCCCCAACTTAAAGTCTGACTCAGAGATTTTCGAAATATGATTGCTTTTCGTATAATATGAAAAAAGATTTACTAGAACTAAAGATGTACTAAAATGCACAATCCCCGAAGTTTGAATGAATCGGAATTTTTATCGTTTTGATGCGTAATACCATTTAGTGTAGTATTACGTCCCATCAGGATTACTGTGTATATCAACAAAAAATCCGGATCCGGGATTTTTATAACAAAGTTGTGCATTTTTTCTATATGAAGAATTCGATCATAGCTTAGCAATTTTCAAACACAGATGATTATATTGACAAGCTTATGTACAATGCAAAAAACATGAATTTTTTTGGAAAATTGAGGCGCCCATCCTCAGGAAAGCTCCCTGAGTCGTGCCTTTACCATTATTTCGCCCTGTGTTTTTGCATCCTCACTCCTATTTGGCAAAAGGAAGGTTCCGCGGATGAGCCCTAATTAGGGACTACTTTACAATTCAATAACGTGTGGCAGTGCTAAATTAGGTTCAAATTCAGTTTGGAACAAGTGCAATCAAAATGTTTAAAATATAGGATAGAACTGTTTTGTCACGCCTTAGGGTACAGTAGTGTCGTCACTTCCTTTGACTTTTGCAAGCTTTCTCTTGTAAGAGTCTGATATTTGTCTGAGACACAAATCAATATTTTGCATTTGGGCCATATGGCCAATAATACTTGCTCCACATTCGATACCATCTTCGAGGTAGGTTTTTCATGTTAATTAATTAGGAATAGTGTCATTAGGAAGGATTCTATAATGACACGGGTTAGATTTCCCTGTTGAAGATTTCTGGATAATTCCATATTATGAAACCTTTAAAAAATCAAAAAATCAAAAAATCTGATTTAAATAAAAAAATCCGATTTTTTGATTTTTTAAAAAAATCAAAAAAACAAAAAAATCGACCGCCACCCTGTCTAATTGGCAACCGTACTTGTTTAAGTATCACTTTCCCCACTGTGTTATTTGATTTTTTTCTTGTTATACTTGGCATTAGATTTTTATACGTTAGTTGTGGAACTTCCAAAGATTTATCGTGTAGACCTCTGGTTCTCCAACAATGTAAACAAAAAAGTTAGTCCAAGAGAAAGATGAAGAAGAAGGCGATGGCTCCGGGTCACAATGTATGCAATTGCCCGTAGATTACTCTCACTTTACCATCTATCATTTTTTGGGAAATCTCTCATAACGGCCTCTCGATTGGACACAGCGATATGAATTCCGTGTTGGAGTGCAACCCGGATGAGCACGTTCACAACCAGTGCAGTGGGGGCAGTGGTGGGTCTGTTCGCTATTGCAATGGCTGGCCTAAAATGAGCCCAGAAAAAGCACAATGCATCCTGGTTGTGACGATACTACCGGCCCCGTGCAGGGAAATGTTTTACTTACGCCGGCACCCGTCCCACCAACACCTTTTGCAAAGTCTGTTTCATTTCCAGTAGATAAACATAAAAAGAATGTAACTGAAAATATGGGCCGTTTTTTCCCTCTATCATGTTTTTGATTTTGTTTATAATCCAAAAGCCCATATTACTTTTAGTTTCTCGCCAAACCACTGCTTTAAAAGATGATTCGCACACTCGAGACGTTCGGCATCCTTGACTTAGACGTCAGTTTTTACAAAAATGTTCCTTGAAGCTTTCTTATCTTTAGGTAGTGTTCCCTTGGATATCGCATTACGGTAACCATGAGTACTCTTAATAATTGTGATCTTTTCACCTAACTTTGACTTCCAAACATGCGTGGATTGACATCGTCCGCCTCAGGGCTCGTATAGATTTTTTATGTGTTATGCCCTTATGCCCCGTAACTTGTAGAACAGCTTCGACAGTAAATTGACGGAGACTCGGGGTCATTGATTTAACATGGAATACAAATTACATCCTACGATTTCATCCTCGTGGTGTTACTACAATTATTATAAACAGAGTTAAAAAAGAAAACTGACACTAGATGTTTGGCATAGAATTTGTTTTCCGTTTTTCTTCTTTTTTGCTATCGAGCATGTGGAGATTATTCCACGCCCCAACCTCAATCAGAGCCACGCTGGAAAAACTATCTTTTTTCCCCGTCAATGAAGTCATGATTTCCCGCGACTTATACGGGTGTTTTGCAGCCCTCGCGGAGGTTAGCGCGCGCACAAAAACAAAAAAAGGGGGGGGTGCTCTGGGGGGATCTCCCCCCTTAATTGAGGGGGATCTCCCCCCCTCAGAAGCTGACGCTTTTTGAAAATCGGTTGCAATATGAAGCTATTTGTGCGCATTTTTACACTTTTTACGCGATATTGTAAGCTCAAGATCGTTAATAGATTGTGCCGGCATAATAGCGACCCTTCTTTAACAACACTTAATCTTTACCACCTCCACGCAAATACTAACCGGAGAAGCTAAGATTCACTTCACAATATATCACGTTCTGACTGTTCTGATTCGACTGAAATATTTGTTTTCAAGCCGTCCCCTGTATTCTTCCATTTCAACACGAGAGTGATGGAAGACGACCTGTGTGTAAGACAGCACCATCACCCAGTTTGCTATGCAGTTGATTGTCATATATTTTGCAAGATTCAGCCACGTGGGGATAAGTCTTATTTTTTTAATCCTTATTAATTTTTTATATTAAAATCTTACAGATTTCAATCAAAATTGTCTGTAATCTACAAAGCCTATTTGTTAAATTCTTCTTCGCACTTTACCATTAACTTTTCAACAACGAACCATCTTCTATAAATCAACGATCGACCGGCTTGATACTGGAGCTGATAATAAAGTTGATACACACGTGCGCTGACGCATTGATAGACAATTTGCTACAGTGTTGAGGGTCGGCTTTCTTGCTCTAGATTTTGTGGTGAGTTTTATCCCGCTACTACTATTTTTCGTCTCAGATTTTATCAAGAAATTAACACACACTGGTACTCAGACTCATTTTCCTTCTCCTACTTTTTTTTTCGTAATTCATTATTCAATTAATGGTTTATTTTACTCTTGTTTCCCCTTGCTCATTTTCTAATGTTTTCTTGTTTTATATCACCAATTTTTCGTTTATTTCCTTATTTTTCTCATTCTTTCTTTTGCGTCACTAAAATTTCCCGCGAGTCGGCAGGATTTCCCCGGCAATGAGCTTCCCGTCTGCCTGTTTTTTCCCTCCCGCCCGTGGATCATAGCACTCCTCGCCTAAACTCTGGGCTTTTTCCGGGCTTTGCAGATCTCGGTTAATAAACATTTTAACCTCGTTTTACAAAAATTGTAACAACTTTTAAATTTTCAAAATTTTAAACAGAAAAAATATGGTGACATATGCAAGATCTTTTAAGTGTGAGACTGATTGTTTTACTAACTTATTTCACAAACTTTAAACTAAGCGAAGTGCATGGAAAGCTTATTGCGAAGTTCACACTCATGTTTATATTGGCAGTAGTTTTGTTTATGCATTCCTATTATATTGTGTCGTCCATACCTTTTGGCTTCTTTGATGTATTTGGATGAAAAATAATTCAATAGATAAATATGGGGGAAAAATTAAAAGCTTCGCAATTTTGCTGATCAACCACGTTCTAGCCCGAAAACAATTGCGTGCGGTACGATTTTTGACGACACAGATAATGAGTTTTTGTTGCGTCTCTTCTGGTGATTTAGGGTTGGTACATTTTTGTGACCTCCACCTTTGTCCTGCGTCCCAGTTCTTAATTCAGCAGCCTTGATGGTCGAAGTAAACTGCAGGGGATACCGTACACTTTATTCCGTCATAGCCTGCTGAATTCAACTGGGAGCAGACAAAAGTGGGGTCCACAAATGTACCAAACACGAGATTTTACCAACTTACAACTTTTGCCATTTGGCAATTGAGAATGTATGAAAAGATCTAACTGAATATTAAAACTATTAAATTTTGGCAATGCATTGCTCTTCAGTCAAACCATTTGTTTGTGAACTTGCAGCAAAACCTCAACATGAAATATTAATTGAATATTTTTTGGATTTATGATCTGTAGCCTATATTGCTGAAGAGCTGTAGCACACTACCATAGTTGTCCTACATTTTTATTTTTCTCTTTAAAATACTTAAAATTACTTTTACACTTTCAAATTACCCTACTTCCTTCTATTCTACAGATTTTTTCTTTTACACAAGCTACATGATCATGTTGACTACATGTGAATCTGTTACATTTCAATCACAAATTTCAATCACACTACTCCTTTTACAAGATTACTTATTATGACATCGGGCAGAGTTCCATATTCTCCCCCCCCTTGAAAGTGTTGTACATTGTAACAATTATTCTTTATTTTTTCCCTCTTATCGGATCCGATGTTGGTCCTTAGGCCCTTAGGTGTCTTTTGTTAGCTGTAGGCCATAATAATAATTTTGTTTTCTGTAAAATCTTTAAAAGCGGGTCAAGGGTACTCTTTCCAAGGTCATCTTGGGGGTCCTGTTACTGTGGTAAAATTTAAAACAAAGTCAAATAGAAATTCTTTTTTAGACCATCCTGTAGAGTTGATGAAGGTCAATAAATTCACTCATGAACCCATCATCACTTCGACCCATAGCTTTAAGGGTTCAAAGGTCAAAACATACTTTAAATATTAATGTTACACTTCAAATCACTACATACTTCTACTTCTAAAGATTACATAGTATAATCATGTGACTCATGGATGTGGTGTAGTTTGACAACCCATACAAATGCTACTTAATGAAAGTTTTGATCAGTCATTTGGGGTCCAGGGATCAAAGTTTCATTTTTACAAAATATGCTACTCCACCGACAGATAACATTTGCATGGATCACGTGCTATGCATCATGAAGCCGCTTGAGATCTTTCACACCAAAGTTGTGCTCGGTATGGGGCAAAGTGTCATTATGGGGTTACTTCTGGTCGGAGTACCCCTCGCCTCGTGTTCTGTACACAGATACTAGTTCAACTTGAGTTTTCAATCCTCTTCTCCCTTATAGTTGAGCAACTAAATATTTGCCTAAGTCCCAAGCACTGATGCCTTCTTGGCAGTTGGTGACGATTCTAACTGATAACAACTGTTTGGCTGGCAAATCCATTGTCCCTTGGTGGACTGGAAAGGTCAAAATGATTGGGGGATTCCAACGGGGCTGCTGTCTTCTTTCTTGGTTGACGTCTACAAGCGCGCGTATAAAATAATTTACATATTGGCGAAAAATTGATGTTTGGTATTTAATTCGTAATTGAAGATAATTGCTGACAGGTAGGCCATATGGACACCCTTCTAACTTACAAAAACATGTGATAATGCTGTCCACCCACCATTTTCATGGTTTTCCAAACGCAAAAGCCAGTGTAGTATAAACCTTGTTGACCTGCTGCTTAAAAGCTCCAGTAATGGCATCTGAAAAACAGACCTCCTGCTTGGAATACTCTCCCTAATCTGCCCGACTATTTTCGGCTTCTCCCTCACAGGTAATTGAAGAAGGGACTTATCTACATGGTTAGACATGGATTTTTTTCTTATGTTTTCTTGTCTGCCCCCTGTAAGACATCCATCCTGCACTGATCACAACAAGCTGTGGTGTCTCACTCTGTCTTGGAGTCTGACTTTGCCACCGAATCCACTATGTGAGAGGCATAATCGGTTGAGAAGCCAATGGCTAACCTAACATCTTAGCATAGGCCCTTCAGCTTCATGCCATAATGTGACTGGTAGATATATAAAATCCATTTAGTCAGTGGTTTGACTTCATTGTCCGCCTGTAGTACAGCTGTGGGCCCCCTGCTCTCTTGTCTCTCTCCTTTTGGACTCTGGAACATCTGTGCCCTACAATCTGACAAGCCGGAAATACATACACATACAATTACAATTTTGTGGATTCCTAAGAGCTAAGCAATCTCCCCACACCAACTTATACCAATTTTCTCTATGATCTTTGATTTTAGTGTGGGGAAGGTTGGATCTCATACTCGCTTGCTGTCTTTCTTCACTTTTTCTTCCTCCGCAAGTCCTCACCACAACTTTGGCCTTTCTGCACGCGTTATGGTTTGATTCATCACAATCGGGCACGCTTGCGATTGTTTTTTGCCGCCACTCTTTTGTATTTTAACCAAAAAAACCACAAACAAACTAACCAAACAGAAACGTCCTTTCAAAAAACGACAAGCATACTGAGAGTCTGGTTTGAAAGCACAGTACGTACGAACAAAATATTTTGTTTTGCAAACTTGGTTAAACGGCATCTGACAAAAACAAGCATGAAAATGACAGTGGCCACCATCTAGAGACAAAGGTCAAAAACACTTTGCACACACTATGTCTATGGCACTCCTGACATCTCAAGCTTTTTTTGGGAGCAGATACTACTTAACTCTACGAATAATACCAATGCATAATCGAAACCTTATTTTGATATAAATTCATGATCATTTCAACTTCAATGCTTGGTCCGACCAACACCAATACTTAGTGAATCAACCTTATCTTAATAACATTATCGTACAATCAAAAGAGAAATCATCAAATTTGCTCATAATATGATTTGACCCCAAAAATCAAATTTATTTTTATTATATTGAGGTAAGATTCGTTTTCATGAAACCCTATTTCCCCATATCACTTCGATATTTTTGTCTCTAAAAATTATGCTGAAAATAAGTGCGTCTGATGAAGTTCGCATAAAAGTGTGTTGTCATCTGCATACATTACACATTTGCAGGATACATTATTGGGTAACATGATTTTCACAGTATATTATAAACACACAGGCCTAAAATTGACCCTGAGTATGCCTATATTGATGCACTTTGAAGTCAGACAAAGAAAGAATTACCATAATTCGTAGTGCCCTGCCCCCTGTTACTTAAATATGATGCAAACCAATTCAATGCGTGATTTCTTATAATACCATTATCATAGCATCACAACTTACCTAAGGAATTCTTGAACTGGGCCTCCTTGTGTGTAACTTATCCTATTAGTAGGATCAGTATGTTGAGGTGTCAGTTAACTGCTGTGTGGTTCCCTGTCATATTATTTATGTCATCCACATATCACTTCCATAATCTTAGTCTGCACTCTAAGAGGCAGTGGTTATACTTGTTGTTCCAAAGCTCTCCAACACGTAGTACTGTCAGTACAGGTGTTACAGGCTGGTCTGTGGTCTGGAGCGACGTCGTTTCCTGTCCCCGGTCTTTCCTGCCGAGACGGCAAAGCCCTGGGGTCACTTGGACGGACATTCTGTGTTAACATTGATGATGATTACCATTGGCTGCATGTGTCTCCCCTGCCTGACAACATCTTCCTTTCCCCTCCCCCAAAACAATCACATATTGGCTCCCATCCATGTCGTGAACTTTGATGGTTCAATACCTGGGGGGATTGGTAGCGCTCCGAGTAGTACTGTTAGTTGTTGCCAAAAAGGTGTGTCGTGTTCCAAGCCTGGACCTCCGTGAGATCGGTACCCTGACCCAGTCATTCATATACTGTATCATTTGTTATGAACCGGTAGGTGCCTCACTGTCATGGGTAGTGCTATGTGTTTTGGAGTTTGAACTCTCCCCCTTCTCTTTGACGGTACATGATAATGTCTTTGAGTGGAAAGAATCTTCCGTTCTCTTCAATACCACGTCCACAATATTCAGTCTACTTGATTGTTCACGAGACCAGTTGCCCAGCAAGCCAGTGAAGATCTCAGGTGGAATGAGTGTCCTTGCCCTTCGGCGTTTTGTAGTTGAGATCAATCTGCAGTTGGGGGCTACTGTGCATTCGCATTAGAAATACTGGTTAACCTGAGTCATTCTTACCACCTTTTCAGAGTCGTATTTGATTTCAAAAATCATTTCTCTGCTAGGTGAGTCCTCAACTATGGTGTTGGCTCATCAATTTCAGCTAGGAGCGAGCACTCTCAGTGGTGGACTGAAAGGTCAAAATGATGGGATTCCAATGGCGCTTCTGGTGCTGTCTTCTTTGTGACGTATGACAAGGCGGTTTTATAAGTTTATAATCATTACATGATTGGAGAAATTGATTTGTTGGTATTTAATTCTAATTGAAGTTGAATTGCTGACAGGTAGCCATCATTGGACACCAATTTAACTTTCAAAAAAAGTGATTTGTATACTGCTGTCACCACCATTTCATTGGTTTTCCAAACAGCAAAGCCAGTGTAGTATAATACTTGTTGAAGCTGTTAAAAGCTTCATAATGAATCTGAAAAAAAGACCTGCTGCTTGGAAATCTGCTTGGGAAATCTCTACCTATTGCACGGAATAGGTTTTCAGCTTCTCCCTCATAAGGTAATTGATAGAGGGATTACATGTTATCATGTATTTTCTTCCGCCCATGTAGACATACATCTGCATGATCACAACAAGCGTGGGGTCTCACTCTGGCTTGGAGTTGCTTTGCCACCGAATCCACTATGTGAGAGCTAATTAGGTTAGAGAGCAATGGCGACTAACACTTGCATAGGCCTCAGCTTTTTCATTGCACCATTAATGGACTGGGATATATAAACTATATATATCCAAATTTAGTCAATGGTGTTGTCATGTCCGGCATGTTAGTATAACAAGCTGTGGTGCCTCTCTCTCTCTCTCTATTTGGACTGTGGAACATATGTGCCCTAATATGGGACAAGCGCGAATTACATACACATAAAAAATTTACATTTGGATTTCTTAAGAGCAAAGCAAGCTAAACCACACACAACCTTACCAATTTTCTCTAGATCTTTGATTTTAGTGTGGGGGAAGGTTGGTCTCATACTCGGCTGTGTCTCTTCTTCCTCCGCAAGTCCTCACCACATTGTGGATTTCTTGCACGCGTTATGGTTGAATGCATCACAATGCGGCATTGCGATGGGTTGTTGCCCTCTTTTTTCTGTAAAAAAAACCAAAAAACAATAACAAACCAGAATATCCTTTAAAAAAGACAAAGCATCACTGAGAGTCTGGTTTGAAAGCAATTAGTAGAAACAAAATATTTGTTGCAACTTGGGTGAAAACGGGGCATTGAAACAAAGCTGAAATGACAGTGGCCACCAGCTAGAGACAAAAGTCAACAACCACTTTGCACACATTATGGTCTATGGCACTCTGAACGCCAGCGTTTTGGGAGCCGATAATATTACTTCACATAATGGCAAATGCATATGGAAACCTTATTTGATATCAAAGTTACATGATCTTCCAACTTAATTGTTGGTCGAAAACAACACCCAAACTTAGTGAATCAACTTATCTATAACAATTATCTGCATATGAAAGAGAGATATCATCAAATTTGCTCAGAATGATTTCTGACCCAAAAATCAAATTTATTTTATTAATATTGATAGTAAATGTTTTCATGAAAAAAAACCATTTTCCCAATATCACTCATATTTTTTGTTTAAATAATGCATGAAGAATAATGGGTCTGATGAGTGCATAAAAGTGTGGTATCATCTGCATACATTAACACATTTGCAGGATACATTATTTGGGTAATGATTGACATTATTATAAACACAAAGGCCCTAAAATTGACCCTTGAGGAATGCCCTAATTGAATGCACTTTAACTCAACAACGAAGATTTACATTAACTCTTAGGTGCCTTTACTTAAATAATGATGCAAACCACTTCAATGTGTGATTTCTTATACGTCATTATATAGTCATACAACTTACCTAAGATTTTTGAACATGCCTCCTTGTGTGTAAACTTGATACTATTAGTAGGATCAGTAGTGTTGAGGTGGTCAGTTAACTGCTGTGTGGTTCCCTGTCATATTATTTATGTCATCCACATATCACTTCCATAATTTAGGTCTGCACTCTAGAGGGGCAGTGGTTATAACTTGTTGTTCCAAAGATTCACGACAGTAGTACTGTCAGGTACAGGTGTTACAGGTGGTGGTTGGAGCGAGCATTTCCCGGTTTTCTGCAGAGAAGGCAAAGCCTGGGGTCATTGGACCTGAATCTGTTGAACATTGAATGATGATACCATTGGCTGCATGTGTAGTTCCACTGCCTGACAACATTTCCTCCCCAAAATCAAATCAATATTGTCCCATACCAGTGTCGTGAACTTTGATGGTTCAATACTTGGGGGGATTGGTAGGCGTCCGAGTAGTAGCTGTTGTTGTGCCAAAAAGGTGTGTCGTGTTCCAAGGTGGAACTGTGAGAGGTACCATGACCAAGTCCATTCAGAATCTGTATCAGTTGTGATGAACCGGTTAGGTGCCTCACTGTCATGGGTAGTGCTATGTGTTTTGGAGTTTGAACTCTCCCCCTTCCTTTGAGGTACATGATGTCTTGAGTGCTGGATAAGATCTTCCGTTCTTCTTCAATACCAACGGCCACATATTCAGTAGCTACTGGATTGTCACTGAGACCAGTTGCCCAAGCAAGCCAGTTGAAGAGCTCAGGTGGAATGAGTGTCCTTGCCGTTTGTAAGTTGAGATCATCTGCAGTTGGGGGCTACTGTGCATTCGCATTAGAAATACTGGTTAACATGGCATTTCTTACCACCTTTGCAGAGTCGTAATTTGATTTCAAATCATTCTGCTCTATAGGGATCCTCAACTAGGGTGTTGGCTCATCAATTTCACTAGTAGCACTCTCAGTGGTTGTACTTTTTCTACACTGCTTCCTTCCACAATTGCATGTTCCACAATTTCTGCTACCCTTAAACTACTGACAAAAACAATATCTCCTATAGGAGCAGAGGAAAACTCTGGATGTGGAAATGTATTTTTAGACGTTGTTTCAAGTTATAGGCCCTGTAGTTTGGTATGTTAAGATTTTCCACTTTCTTTGCAGTCTTGATGAACTGGTTTTTCAATGTGGTCATCAATTTAATCTGCTTTGCCGCAATCATGGGCCGCACAACTGAGTTGCAAAAAGCCTCTTAAGATTTGGTGTAGTGCAGGCTTTCGGTGGGCTCCTCCTTCTGTGGCTTCCTCGTCAAATGATGTGTGATGCTCTGGTAGCAAGACGGGTGATACCTGGCCTCTAATGCTGCCAGGTCTCTTCCACTTTCAAATGTATAAGAATTAAATCTAATATTCACAACAAACTTAGCGTGTCATTGCTTGACAACATTTCAACGATAAAACAAAACAAATTCGGGTGTCATTATCACAGATATTTTGGATTATTTTCCACATTTACTATCACAAATTGCAATCTTTGCCATTTCGATTTTTCGTCATCAGTAATAAAAAACGTCAACTAAAACACGCTAATATCCAAGGCTTCAAAAATGGCCTATCACTTGTGAATTGGGACTTTGTACGGCAGGAAACTGACCCGGACGGGCCGGAGATGGCGGATAATAAATTCAATATTAGATATCAACTCAATTTACTCCTACGGGTCTCAAAAAAATCATATTCCATCTGAAATTAATACTCATAAAAAACATGGAAAAAATGTGGCAAGTTTTAAATAACCTTCTTGGTAGGAATAAAACAACAAAATTACCGGATTTCTTCAATGGTCAGATTTCTTTGAACTTCACACAGTTTTTTCCTAAAATGAATACAACATGGTACTATTTAAATTTTTTTTAGTTAGCAAATATGTTTTATTTCACTTGTAGTGGTTTTGATGTTTTTCATCTTTGTGTTGGTATTTTTTTTTTAATTTGTAAATGAAAGACATGAGTTAGTTGGCAGATTTTATTTTGGTCTAATTTGCATACAAAATTTGAGATACCAGGTTTTTCTAGGATCGGTAAGGTTATAGACTACTTCGTAGTCCTTATATTAATTGATCAAGTACATTTAGTCTAATGTAAGATTGACATAGTCTATGCTTTAATTACCACCACGGTTATCGTACTGCGCGTAAAAGTAAACCAAGTGTACTCGAGCATTTGTACAGAATCGCACAACCACGCATAATATACACACTCTGCGTCTCTTGTGTTGTCTCGCGCCTAAATTGTTCCGTATCAGTTTGCACTGTTATGAGGTCTGCCTATTTTGGTGGTAATCAGACTAGGGACAAAATATTTCAAATGAGTAATGTACTGATAGAGTGCAAAGATTTCATTTAAAATGGTTACAGTGGCAGCACCAGACTTAATTTTCTGGGGGACAAAGTGAATTTTTTGGGGGGCGGGCGGGCGGGCGGGCAAAAAAAAAAAAAAAAAAAAAAAAAAAAAAAAAAAAAAAAAAAAAAAAAAAAAAAAAAAAAAAAAAAAAAAAAAAAAAAAAAAAAAAAAAAAAAAAAAAAAAAAAAAAAAAAAAAAAAAAAAAAAAAAAAAAAAAAAAAAAAAAAAAAAAAAAAAAAAAAAAAAAAAAAAAAAAAAAAAAAAAAAAAAAAAAAAAAAAAAAAAAAAAAAAAAAAAAAAAAAAAAAAAAAAAAAATGGTTATTGTGCTGTTTGTAGTCCTCATTTGATTGTATTATCAAGTACGTTTTGTCTAATGTAGTCCGCTCCAAATAAATGCATAACATACTGATAGAGTGCAAAATTCAATTTAAAAATGACTACCAATAAACATACCTTCATTAAATATTGTAACTTGTAAGAACTGTACTAAATTCTCATTCTGTTGTATAACAGGTGCATACATAAACAGCCTAGTCATTGAACAATTTCATGAATAATTTTAGCCCCAAATATTAGTAGCAAAATCTGCACTTGAATGAATTTAAGTTGTTCAATATTGATCCTCTGAAAGTAGTGCATGTCTATGGTTAACTGTGCATATACTAGAGTCCATTTATCTTCCTCGAATCAGTGACGTCAACACATTCAGACATATGTTTTGCATGCGCATTTTTGCACCGCCTTTATGCGCGCGTTCATGTGCCAGCAATTTGAATCAACGCTTTCGATTTAATGCTGTGACCACTGCATTACTGACGTCACTGACACGAGGAAGGTAAAAGAACTATAGTTGGAAAATCACAACTTGGTCTGCATATCACCATGTTCAACCCCTAATCAAAATGTTTGAATGTATTAGAAAGAGCTATTATTGGACAAACAAAACAATGTTGGACTATGAAGTAGTCTAGTCGGGTTACGGCAAACAATATTTTTTTGTTTGGCTTAAGAGATTATCTTGAGATTCTAAACCATTATCACTGCCATTCAACTAATTTTATACATACACATTTTTATTGGGATCATTTTCATAGTTTCAACAAATAGTATGTGAATTGCCATAAAAAAACTTTTCTGTAATAAAGTTTAGAGTGTTAAAATGTGTAACATATCCAGGCAATGTAATGTTGTATATTTTTCTTCTGTCTGCATACAAGGTATATTAATGTTTTGTCATTTGTGAAGTAATTCTTTTTAATTGGTAAGGTATTTCTTATAATTAAACATTGTCCCTTTAAATATGAATGTGTTGTATGCTTCATTAAATTTTAAATTGAATTTCTTGATTGTTGTAATGCTTAAAATATTTTAATGAATAAAAGAAACTGTTACAGTAGTGCTGCTGTCAGAAGTGTTTTGTTGTGAATATGTTTTAATTTATAGAGAGAAATGGGTCATGCATTGGTAATTAATATTCCTTTTGAGAATAAGATAATTTTGCAATTTACCTATCCAATTAAAGTTGCCACAAAACTATCTCTGCATGTTTTTCGATAAGTGTTATGCCTAAGTTGGATAATTTTGAAGGTTTCCAAAATATACTTTTTATTGCCTAGGCCTTGCTATTTCGGTTAAAACCTCCCTTGTAAACAATCATGAAAAAAATGGCTCAGATGGAAATTCATGGAATGCCCGAAAGATGCAAAACTCTTTCACCAAACCTTGGGTCTTTTACTACAAGCGAGGTGGTATGAGCAAGCCCATAGCAACAAAATGTATATTTCGGTAACTTCCAAAATTATCTGACTTTGGTACACTGATCAAAAAATACCGAGATACTTTTTGTGGCAAATGTATGTTCATTGGGTAATGGCATTCCAACTTAATGCACTGTAAACCTTGCTGCAACCCTAATTACAAACATAAACCCTAATCCATGGTGCTTAAACACAACTGGGGCAAACAGGTCCATCTCCATAGAATTAAGCCCAGGGCAACTTAAATGGAGTACAGGTTTTTCTAGCCCATGATCATCACACGAGTAGCCAGGGGGTGCGGAGGGAGCGTACGCACCCCGGGTGTAAAACAAAGAGAAATAAGGCTCAAATTTCGAAAAAAATAGGTTTCCGGGGGCTTCGCCAAAATAAAGCTCAAATTTTGAAAAAATAGTTTTGTCCCCTGGACCACATCAGGGATCTGCCTGGACCTCGCCGGGGACCTTATGCAATCCCGCAACCCCCTGCCGTTGTGGTTTGGATCATCCCCGGGATTCGCTTCCCTGGAGTGGGGATCCTGGCTACACACGTGATCATGGTGCAGGACCATAACCAGTTAACAAATCTCAAACACTATTTTCTACTTTAATTCCCAATTTCAACGTTTTCATTGCAAACTCTTAAAGGCACTATCAGTGATTTGCTAAATGAGAAAATAAAAAAAAATCATAAAAAATAGATATTTGCGTGTTTGTAACAAGTATGTAATATACCCTGCAAGTGATAAGACCAAAAGCAATCTAGTAAGGACAAAATCTGACATTTTAGTCATTACTCTCTGTACGGAAACTTACTACAACACGTAGTTGAAGGAGATTCATATCCCTGAATAATTGCTTCTCTTCCAAAATTTCTGTCATTTTGTCAGTTGGAAAAAATAGCTTATGAGGAATTTATACAAACTTATCTTTACTTTTAAGCTATTCATGTTTAATTGCAAATATTTTGAATCTTTCGGGCGGAAATCATGATAGTGTCTTTAAAGTAATAAAAGTAAAATGGCCTGTATACCTGATGTGCCAAACGTCACAACCGACAGATTATGCCGGGGGGCTCACTATATTAAAAGGGTTGGATATGATGCGGTGGAGCGAACATGGACCTACAAGATGCCGCCCTAAGCAGACATTTCCATGCTAAAAACATACCCTAACAATATGTTGTCTCTTTTGCTACCCTAAACAAGGTAAAGTATGCCATTGTGTCGTTAATTATAACTTATTGATTTTGCTTGCTGTACTTTGATTTTTTAAAGTATTTTTGATTGTAATTTTAGATCTGCCCCGTAATGTGAGTATTACACACAATACATCACAATTTCATCCGCGTTAAGAAAAAAACACCCTTTTACGTGCCCCTTTGTTGTCATGCATAATATCCACCATATGCCACCATAATATCCCCTACCCCCCCCCCAGCGCCTCCAGCCTCCCCGGGAGATATGCACACCATTTGCCAATCTGAACCAGCCAAAGGATTGTTTGTTTGAAATAATAAAGTTAATTATGAATAGGCTGGCTCAATGAGGGCAGTTGATAATTTATGGTCCAGGGTATCATGAAATTGTGCCAAAATCATAGCACGGGTACGTGCACAGTCAAGATACATTTCACGCTCTTATGCAGTGTTGACTCTGTTTGGGACCATACGGAATAATAACTCTTTGGCTGCTATTCTGAAAGGAGTTTAACTTTAGTCCCAGACTTAATCCTACATAAATGGGCCTTTTCCCCTTCCAACATACCCTAAAAATGTGCTGTAATGTGTAAGAAAATTCCTCATGGATGGGCCGTTATGGCCCATCCATTAGGAATTTTCTCACCTTTTACATATAACTTTCACAGTATTTTGTAAGAAAAAAGGTCCACTCAAGTAAGACTTACTTTAGACCTGGTTTAAACCAGGATTAGTCACCATTTCAGAATACCAGCCATTAACAATAATAGTTTAATTCCTATGGCAAAAATGGAGAATATTTTTATTTGTTCAGCTCCACTAACTAGGTACCCACTTAGAAATGAATTAATAATCTATTTCTTTAAAACATCTATGATGGATTTAATGACCCCCTTCGCAACAGCCATGGATCAAGCAAAAGATTGTGATGATTATGGAATGATTTCACAGCATATACTTCCTGAATTGGTTAATTAATAATCATTACCAGATTTGAATGTACAAAGTTGGCCCTATTCCATTTATTTATATAGCACTAGTAGTTGCGTGTGTTTTGTCATTCTTTATTTGCATATGAACAAACTCGGTCTTGTGGTCTGTCCAAAGGTCTTACTGTACAAAATGCAACAGTTGAATTCTATAATAGCATCATTTCAAGTTTTGGATGTTTCTAGATATTTTTATCAAATACTGTCAAAATGTAGTTTATAGTGTACAATTTGTCAAGCAAAACTTGATTTTAAATTGCATTTTAGTTTTATTTCACCATACAAACAAGTTTATCCTAACATATCATTAAATCATATACGGCTACTTCAACGATTGCAAATATTTTAACTTGTTTTGAAAACCTCAAGTGAAAAACTTGGCAATTTATTGACTAAGCAGGCCGTATCCAAGTTACATTTACAAAAAATATTAAATGAAGTATGCACAAAAGTATTTGAATTTCTTTCATGTGCTGGAGATAAAATCAACAGCCATGCATGAATCATGATTCTTGATAAGTTCGACACCATTGTACGATTACAATCGCTTCAAGTGCAGTGATCAACATGATTTCATGGAATTACTAAAGTCATCACCAATTTTGTCTTGAACAACTTGGAAGGGTGAGTATATTTTTAATTATATAGTTTTTAAAGCAGTAGCCTTTACCTTTACTGAAAACTTTGATTTCAATACCTTAGGAAATGGTAAATTAACAAATGTGTCATGTCAAAAGGGGAGGACTTTGCTGTAGCAACATACCACTCATTGCATTAGATGACTTTGCGTTCCACAAGTCATTGGTAATGGCTTGCGGTGGTGTCAGGATTTATTCAACTGTATGAGTATAAGCTGAATCCATGATACAGCCTCTCCTAACATGGCCCGCTTTGAGGCTGTGGACGGATTGGGAACAGTCAGGGGTTTTCACTCTACTCTTATTCGAAACTGGCTGCGCTGTACATGTAAAATTTGTGACTCTCTGTACACGGGACGTATGGCTTAACATCCTCTCTGAAGGATGGGTATATGGAGTATACATTTAAATCACAATTTGACTTTATTTCAAATTGGATTCAGCACCCTTTGAACTATAGAAAAACATCTTTAAAAATTCCCCAAACATTGAGAAAATGATTCTCATTTAGTCCGACTACCTACCCTCAACCACTGGTTTTCATTCTGTTTTGTCCACCGCCAACTTTTGTTGGCGAAGGGGGACTATAAAATGCCCCCGTCCGTGTGTGTGTGCGTGTGTGTGTCCCTCGCGATTCTTGGAACTAAGCAAGTGTGGGTGTCCATCTTCCGCAACATAGATGTATCTTATGTACCGTTGGGTGGGATCCAATGTGGGTCATGTGTCATGGTTCAAAGGTCAATGTGGTCAAAAATAGGGTCAAATGGGCAAAAATAAGGGCTAAAATCGCTATAATAAACGTTGTTAACACGATATCTTTTGATTGGAGCAGTATGGGTGTCCCTCTTCGCACCATAGATGTCACTCAAGTAAGCTGCGGATGAGTTCGGAGGGGTGTCAATGTGGCAATTGGTCAAAGGTCAAATGGGGTCAAAAATAGGCCAACTGGAGTTTAAATTCTATAACCTTTCTGTTTGTGGTAGGATTGATGAAATGGTGGGTGTGGTCAACAGTCAGTGCCGAAATTTTATGAAGGTCATCCGAGGTCATCCAAGGTCAAATCACTTACATGTGGTAGAGGATGAAAATTGGTCTGTGTGTTGTCACCTGCAAGTACCAAAAATTTGAAGGTTCTATTTCAAAGGTCATCCGGGTCAATCACTCACTTTGGTTTGGAGGGTTGTTGAAGGTTAAATTGGTGGGTGTGATCAACAATTCTTTTTCACAAAACTTTTGAAGGTCATGTGAAGGACATGAGGGGTCATTCAAGTTCAATCACTTATCTGTGGTATGAGGGTGAAAATTGGGGAGTGTGGTCATCATTCACTGCCAAAATTTGATGTCATTTCAAGGTCGTGTGGGGTCATTTAAGGTCAAATCCCTAATCATGGGTAGGAAGGATACACTGGTGGGTGGGGTCCCCTTCAGTGTTGCCACTTTGGAAGGTCATTTCAGGGTCATGTGGGGTCATCCGAGTCAAACTCACTTAACATGTGGTAGGAGGATGAAACTTGGTGGGGCCATCAACAATCTTCCTGAGATCTTAAATTGGTGCTTCTTGTCCTTTAGCTACTGCACTGGTCGTTGACCTTTGTGGTTCGAGAACCGCCTTTTTAATGCTTGCAATAATTCCTGTTGTTATTTTCTTCTTTACCGGCTCTGGAATATATACATCGTTAATTGTGACAAGACGATTGCTGTAACTTCATAGAACAGTTCAAAACTTGTGTTTAACATTGCTAACCTGAACAAATATTAACATTTTTGAAAAATGAAACTGATTGTGTATCAGTTTTTTCCTGTTTGTACTTGCCCTGTCCTTACAATCAAGCCAGGGGAGCATCCAAGACCATATTCTGGCAAACTTATATGGATCCCTTCCTTTCCCTACTAGCACCTTTGATGTAGAGCCAGACCAGTAACAAAAGAGATGGGAACATACCGCAACACTAGCAGTATTTCACGTTGGTGGTGGATTGTAAATCAGCCAAAGGTATTTCCTATAGAGTTTAGAAACACTTGTTTCACTTTCTGCATTTGTCTTTCACACAATTTTTCTGTCTCTTTTTGGGGCAGCACTAGATATTATCGAACATGGGTAAGTTTTTTGCCTCTTTTAATATCTTGACCCTTCTCATTGCGGATATGGGATGACCCACTTTAAGTTCTTTCGTTTTGCATCTTGATAGATGGCCTTCATCCCAGTAAAGTCCCACACCTGGTAATTTCAATCCTGGTTTGAAATGTGAGAGCGAAAATGTGATTTATTAAGCCGGCCCAGAGAGACTTTACTCTGTGGGAAATTACCTTGGTCAACCAAAATTTGTCTCATAAAACTTCCAAACAAAACCTTCTGTAAGGCCTAAGGTTTCTGAAAATACAGCTTTCGTCAGATACCAAAAATTGACTACTTTTACAAACTGTTGAATTTTTGCATCAGCGTTCCAGATGAGTAAATGTTTTTTGACCTGGTGCAGAAATAGTGTGAAGAATAGAGATAGCGCTTGTGGTTTTGGAAGCTATCTTTTGTAGCAAAA
Source organism: Ophioderma brevispina (assembly GCA_023653785.1). NCBI lineage: Eukaryota > Metazoa > Echinodermata > Ophiuroidea > Amphilepidida > Ophiodermatidae > Ophioderma > Ophioderma brevispina. Next base: position 49,346 of record JAMKCH010052913.1, read on the forward strand.
CGGGACACTATTTGGACAAAATGGCGATTTTCTCTGTGTTCACTTTCGCAGTAATTCGTGATTTTCGGTTCCCAGTTACTCGAAATCCCTATCAGCAACAGGTAAGAAATGAAATGCATCGTATAGAGCATATCAATCTAGGGTCGGTATTTTTTAGTTTTTCATCTTTGGTTAAAAATCGTGATTTATGTCAACCTTTGAACAATCTTGGCGTTGTTCCAAATTGAAACACGCAGATTTTGGTCTTTTTGGGCAAATAATTTGATAAATAGTGCAGAATTTGAAAAAAGGGGAAATACCGGCCCTAGAACTATGACTCTGGAATACAAAAACGAACAAGGCACATTTTTATAACATTTCTATATTTTTTTATAGGGAACCAACACAAATAGTTAAAATCACCATTTTTTATGATTTCTCAAAAAATACGTATTTTGGGGAAAAAATATTATATTTGAATTCCTTGAGTCATTTCCTTCTCAAATATGTATGCTTTTATATATGTTGGAACAACAATTAAATGCTGACTCAGAGCTTTTCCGAGGAGGGCGCCCTCAGTTTTCAAACAAATCGTGTTTTTTGGTTATACATAATGCTTGTCCATATCCTAATCACTGTGTGAAATAGCTAAGCTCAAATCGAAGTCCTTCATATAGAAAATCATAACTTTGTTATAAAATTCCGGATCCGGAAGTTTTGTTATACACAGCATCCTATGGCACGTAATACTGTACATAAACATTTACTGCATGAAAACGAAAAATCCGATTCATCTCAAACTTTGGAAATGAGCATTTTAGGTGACTATCTTTAGTTCTAGTTGACTATTTTTAATTATTACACAAGACATTTATATTTTGAAATCTCTGAATCAGCCTTTAAGAAGATACGGCAAAAAACAGTTCCTTTGAATTCCTGACTTAACAGCCCCCTTAAAGCCACTATCAGCGATTTTTTCAAAATGTAAACAAAAACAATGCCCCCTATTTTTCATCAAAGTGCATTTTTTTTGGCACTGTTGTGTTGGAAATTGTTGTAGTAAAGACCCCTGTAAGTGGCTAAGCGTAGCGCGCCGTATTTGTCAAGAAAGTATCATTTTTATGCTTTGTTTACTAATAAAAGTCGGGATCCGACTTTTTTTAGGCGCAGAAACAGTCGTAAATGGCATCTTCGGGAGCGTTTAAAATGCGTAAGTGTCTGTTTTTCACAATGAATAGTAATATAAGGTGTTGATATGACCTAACACCAGCAATTTAGAGACAAAATGGGCATTTTTATTTTGGAAAAAAATACTGATATTGGCTTTTAACTTGCCATATAGATGTTATGTGAGATTATTTGGAGTCATTTATCAAATGCTGCTGCTTCAGAGATAGAAATAATGGTTTTTTATTGTGCCTTTTAACTGTAACAACCTCAAGTGCTGTTGGCTATTATTATTAAGCTGTTGTCAGGAAATTGTTACAATCATTTCACTTAACATAGGTGGCTGGTGGCCAAGCGCACATTCGTATCAGATTGTAATATTCCCCATAACAGCTCCCCAGATAGTGCTTGGGTTGGATTAAATGTGTTGCCTAGGACCACAAACACGTTGACCACAGTGGGGCTCGAACTCAGGATTTACAATGGTCCAAGGATCATGAGTCCTGCACTTAAACTGCTGTTTGTTACAGACTCATAGGTCATAAGGGACACATCCCCTATCCAAATTGAGCAAATTTCCATATTTGCTAAAACTTGAATATTATCAAAACATGGAATGCTTTGGCAGATGGAAATTAATTTAATTTGCTGCATGCTTTATGATTTTTTTTAAGCATTTCAGGGAAAATAATTACCAAATAACACTAAAAATAAAACTCTTTCAGATTTTGCTTCTAAATGATAGATTATGCCTTAAGAATTCACAATTTAATTCTTAGTCTAAATAAGTCACAAAATTCATTAAAAGTCGAGGAAAAATCTATTTTTCTGCAGACGATGGGCGGCCAAGCTCATTCAATATAGTAACCACTCGCCCAAAATATCAAAAGAATTTACACAACAATACGGAGTGTCAAACCACAAAACCATTTGGTGCTTTGATGTAGTCGGTCATGGGTGTTTCCATGACCCTCATACGACCTCGTTCCTTGTCCGTTTTCATACAAAAATCAGAGGAACCAAAATGGGTTCTATTGTCGAACCTCTTTTTTTTTCTGAGGTATATTCTTAATAACCGGCATTCAATTTCCCTTTTTCCTATACAATACTGGTGGTGTATAGTTCCATCATTTCTGTTCAACATACTTATGTCCTGACTTTGTTGTTATTTCTTTGGTTCTTCTCAATTATATTGTTCATTTGAATAGAAATATTCACAGAATGAGCCTATAGTTTGTCCAGGATGAAGTCTTTCTGTATGTTAAAGATACGCCATATTTACATTAATATGGCCCAATTTATGCCAAGGTTGGTCACAATCTCTCAAAATTGTACCAAAAATTCACACGGCCCCATTTTTGAAAAATTTAGCATATATGTTGGCCTCACTACCTATTCTGGACAAAGTATTGGTCTCTTACACAAAGGCCTCATTTTTTGGCATACCCTCTGTCACTGAATGCCCTTGGTTTGAAGTGTCGCCTAACCCATACCACCCATTTCATATGGGAGCCCCCCCTCCCCCTCCTTGTATACATGGTGTAGGAGGCTAATTCTTGCTTAGTACTAAAATTTCCAATCAATCTGATTTTGTACCAAGGAAGGAATTAAAATAAGGAGATGACTCTTGTGGACGAACAGTGGTCCATGGGCCTTGGTTTACGGGGGGCGCTATAACGACTCGGGTTAGACTTTAAGGGGTGAGACACAGCACTAAAAAATCCAGGCAAAACTCGGGGATAACAATACATTACATAGGCGATAATCTTGTAGACTATTTGGACTTAAAACGTAAAATTGGTGTTATATGAAAGCTGTGAATTTCTGAATTGCTATAACATGGGATATACAGTGAATTAAGTTATTTTTACAAAAACAAAAGTAGGGAACTAACACTTTCCAGGGGATTTCAATTGAAGGGACCCGAATGTGTAGACTGCAAGGGCTGTAACAAAATATATAACCTTGATTCATACAATTAGATTAAATAAATATGAAGAACATAAAAGGAGCTAAATTTTGATACTAAACATGCCAAATTTGACCTTGAAATAACTGAGATAGGCGCATTTGAAAAATGAAATAATTAACATTGTGAAACATTCAGTGTACAAACCCCTTAAATTAGGATGGCCATAGGTTCGATGGAGGGCGCTATATATAGCCGAGTCTTGCAATGTGAAGTTCGTTACCGTCATGGTTACAAATGGCGAACACGTACCTCTGTACTATGATGTTAAATTATACAGGAGGGACCATAAATTTCCTTGGTATGCGCGAACTTTTGTATTTTGCCATAGCCATATTGTGGGGTAAAGGAGCAAAAGACGACAGGCGCTAAGTGTCAACGCCCTGTTTGTACCAAGAATGATACCAGTTAGTATTCAATATATTTTTGCTTGCCTCTTGTGTGGAAAAAATGTATCTTTTGACTCTCGCATTCTCAAAATGCATTCATTAAAAAAAATATGATTTTTGTGAAAAGCTTTTTTGTTAATTTTAGTAAATAAAATGTGTTAATAAAAGTTAATATTTTCTTGAGAGGATTTACACAAAGCATTTGATGAGAAATATTCCCGTCCTGTCTCATGTACGAATGTTTTTTTAACTCCTGAGCACTACAGCACATTTTCTATGTTATTAATAATTATGGTTATTTAATGCAATTATCCAATAAGAGGCGTGTTTAGAAAAGCTTGAATGTGAAATTATATAGAAAATCTAGTTTGATTGGTTACTCAGGTTATTTCATGATAAATCACGCAATGAGCCAATCAGAGATACTGTTAGAAAGGCAGAACAATCTGGAGTTAGAATAGACAATCCAATATGCACTCAAAACCAACTTAGAGGTGCACAGAGAGATTTCAAAGCAACCATATTTTCTGTCATAATAGTTTCGTACAGATTGGACAATCAATACATTTCTTACCCTTTATTTAGCTACAGTAATGTCTTAAAAATGAAGACAAATGATGATTTTTTATGCTTATATTTCAATATAAAACAGGCTGAATTTCCTATTTACTCCTATTGGAAGTTAGAAATGTCACAATTTTGTACCAAAGAAATAATTGTTGGTTTAATCCTTTCAGTTGGTGATATTTTTGATAGAAAGCTTTACATCAGTGCAAAAATCAGTATTTTCACATTTTGGGGACACCTGTATTGTGAAATCTCTTGTTTCAACTTTAACAAAACCCCATAAGCTAAAGAAGATAACTTAAAGAGCGAGGATAACCTGTGTATGAAGTTTTCATCTTGATAGAATGGCCTGCACCCCAAAACCCCATCTGTAAATTTTACCGCCAATAATTCAATCCGTTTTGATGTGAGAGCTAAAAGTGTGATTTGGTAAGCCCCATAGAGTACTGTGTAAAATAATTATTGGTCGACCAAAATGGGGCACATTTTTGCTCGTAACTTTCAAACCAAACATCCTTTAGCATTAAGATTTCACAGGGTAAATGAGAAAAGTAGCAGCTTTCTTCTGATACCAAATTTGGGACTACTCAGTAAAATCTGGGGTTTTGAGGACGAGACTATAAGCAATCGGGCCATGGCCCTTTAATATGTAAACTCAAGCCACCAAATATACTGTACCATATATATAACCCATGTCAATTATTGTGTGCTTTTCTTTTTTCTCAGGGTTTGAAGAATTTTGTAGGCATCATCGTGTGTTTCCTTATAGGCATTCTTTTCTGCATTCTGTTGCCATTGATTGCTCTTTTCTTTTGCCTTTGCCGTTTCTGTAACAATTGTGGTGGGAAGCGGGAACAAGAAGATAAAAATCTATGCTGCAAACAGATATGTCTTAGCGTTGTGTTCGCCACCTCATTGGCTGTGTTATGGTAAGATATAGGTGGAAAATACCCAAGGAATCAACTGTGGTTTAAAGGGGGATGACTCAATTTAAGTACATAAAGTTTTCATCTTGATAGAATGGCCTGCACCCCAAAACCCCATCTGTAAAGTTTCGCACCGATATATCAAACCATTTTGATGTGAGAGCTAAAAGTGTGATTTGTAATTCCCATAGAGTACTGCAGTGTGAAATTTGATATTAGCCGACCAAATTGGGGTACATTTTCACTCATAACATCAAACCCAAACATCATTTTGCCCTAAGATTTCACAGTGTAAATGAGAAAAATAGTAGCTTTCTTCGAATACAAATTTTGTTACCACTTCTGGTGATTGGACCATGGCCAGATTTGGTCCTGTCAATTGCTTAAGAGAGGGGACAAAATTTGTTGGGTGAATGCAAAAAAGTTGTAAGTACAATAGCTGCCATGTGATACATCTGTGTGTTGGCATGTTTTAGGATAGAACCATTTCAAGAGCCACTGACCAAAGACTTGGCATAATAATATGTTTAAGACACTTATCAGTGATTTAAGTGAAGGATAAGCCTATTAATTCTTTCTCATAAGTTACTTTTTTTCAACTGAAGAAATAAACAGAAAAGGAAGAAAACGGCAGTGTTCAGGGGTTGGAATCTCCATTCAATTACGTGTTGTGTCCGAACGGACAGCAATGACTAAAATTTCTGATTTTGTCCTTATTAGGTTGCCTCTGGTCCTATCATTTGCAGGGTATGTTAGGATACCTGTTCTTGTTACAAACATGCAAAAATCTGATTTTTGATGATGTTTCGATTTTCTGATTTGTCAATCACTGATAGTGCCTTTAATAGGAATTTCTTACAATGGCAGCACTGCACTTATGACCTTCTTGAACTCACATGTTGTTTGAATTCAAATGTTTATGATTAGCATGTGTGTATTGTATTTTTTTTTTTTGGATGTAGTGCGGGAGCAGTTTCAATTGATACGTCAAACAGTTTCATGACAACTGCCAAAGATGTTTCACTTCAAACTGGTGTTGATATTCTAGGCGACTTAAAAACATTTACTGATGGCAGTGTTGGGGTAAGTATTTTACATCAAAAGAGTGGGTGTTTGTGAATGTCTGTCTGTTTGCTTGTGTTGCCTGCTAATCCAATTCTGTATGCCTGTGTGTGTGCATTTGTATGTGCGCATGTGCATATGCATGTGTTAAAGTTTCGGTTTACCTTTTACAAATTGCATATGCGTGGACAGCTTCACTCCAGCTGCTACCAAACTTGGGTCATAGGTGCACCTTACAGACCTGCATGTCATAGAAAGGTTGAAGTTCATCTGAGGTCAAAAGTCTATAGAGGTCAACTTGTACATAAGAGTGAAGGAAGACTTAGTTTCAGTTAAGGTTTTTTCCAATGGTTCTTGCATGGACATCTTAACACCAAGAGCTACCAAACTTGGGTCATAGGTGCACCATATGATACCTCCATATGTCATAGTAGGGTTAAAGCAACGACGTAAATATAACCCAGACCCGAAGATTCTCCCCAAACGGCGTAACCAAAATCGAGGTGCCCAAAAGTATTATAATGAGCATACGCACTTCATTATCATAGTTTTGGGCACCACCATATTTGGTTTACGTATCGTCGTATTTGGAAAATCCTTAATGCATATTTATGAACACGCGGTATTTTACGTTCGTCACACTCAGCGAGTGAAAACAACAATAACAACTGATGCCACATGCTATCACTCGGACTCAAATATCTCTTTTCCTAAGCAAAATTAACAGGGGTCATCAGGAGACTTTTTGTGCATTAGGAATGCAGGAATCTTTTTCGATGCATGGTTTCTTTCATCGATTGGGTTTCGCATAATTATTGCAGAAAATCGGCCGATCAGACAATGGAACACTGGGGAAATGCAACACTGATAACATAACGCGTGACGCACAGATTTTTATATGCGTGTGCTTGCGCCTCAACAGTGACGACACGCGAGTGCTTACGCAGCAACAACCACGGCGCGCTGTGTGTGAGAGAAATCGGTTACGGGCTTGGCCATTTCCACAATACATGCGATTCCCCTCTTGGTTTATTATTCCAGCTCTATGGTTAAAGTACATACCCAGGTCAAAGGTCATTTGAGTAATATCGCAAAAGCAGGTGCACTTGCACATTCAAGAACAGCCTCATCTGTTATACCTTCTACGTGTCGATATGTAGAATATGTAGATGCTTCTGCATGGCGTAACGGGCCTGCCCGCTCTCGGGGGAAAATTTCCCAGTCTTGGGAAATTTTCCCTCTCAGGGGGTCAAAGGCCAATTTTTTTTTCCCGGAGGTCAGAGAGCTTAAAAAAAAAAAAAAACGGCTGATTTAGGCTGATTTTTGCAATTTTTTTTTTCCCTTTACGGCCAAAGTCGTCAGGGGTGCAATCCTGCCCCCCTGCCCCCCTCCGTTACGCCACTGCTATGCATGCACTTACTGTTGTGTGTATAAGCACACATGGGTGGGGACAGTTTATACTTTAATAGCCATGTAAGTGCTCCACTGTCGGCAAAAAAAAAAAAGCAGAATCTGCAAAATGTAGGGGGTAAGCCATAGAGCTATAACTCTATGGGGTAAGCTAATCATCCAGTCTACCATATAGAATCCAGTTCCCAAAATTTAGAGGGATGTACTTTAAATGCCTAAGAGAGAATTTCACTCTTTAAGGAGTTACTACAGGACTCACTTGAAAGACTGTGTAAGAATATCCTCTTGAAAGAAATGGAAGATTTGAACAGTTCATTTCAATGTTTTAAATGTATGTTAGAAGATGCTATAATTTTGTAACTTATCCAGTGTCAGATTAAGAGTCAATATTGAGGCACTTTTCACACTTTAATTCTTAGTTGTTTTTTGAAATTTTTGATATGTTGACGACTCTAGGGTAGGTATTTATTAAAGGCCCTATCGTGATTGCTAAATCATAAAATCAAAAAAAAAAAAATTATGAAAAATGATATTTGCATGTCTGGTTTACAATACATGTACTCCTAACATAGCCTCAAATGATAAGGCCAGAACAACCTAATAAGGACAAAATTGGATATTTCTGTACGGACACTTATTTTACACATACCTGTATGGAGAGTCAATCTTATAACAAACCTGTCGTGTTTCTTTTCTGCAATGCTTCAGTTGGCAACTAACTTATGGAAATTTTTACAGGCTTATCCTTCACTTTTAAGCTATTTCCTCCTCTTGCAAAGTTCAAATAGTTTGACTTTCGGATGAAGCACGATAGTGTCCTTTAAGATGTTAAGTGAGGTCAGGGGTCATCTAGGTATAATTTTAGGTTAGGAAAGCATGAATATGATGTCATCATGTGTTAAAAACCTGTGATTTTCAATCAATTGACATGCCATGCCCTTAATCAATTTTTCAAGGTGACAGCAAAATCAATTTGGTTCTGCCAGAATGGAAATGCAGACAATTCTAATATGCAGCGGTCCAATATTCATGGTATTTGTGAGTGTCATGGCCACTGCTACTGAAATCCCGGCCCACACCACTGGCAACAAAAGTTACCACTTGTAACTTCAAACTTAGTAGGTCTTGTCAGTGCGTACCGACCGGCTTGAAAAAGCGGTACATAATGGACTCCAATATGCTTTATCATTCCCTCTCTTAGGATTTTCAACCAATTTCAGGCCTACCTTTGGGCAAAATAAAGTAAATGGGCACTTCCTGCCTGCTACATGCACATTTCCAGCAGTTCAGACTTAAGGTGTGATTGGGTCACGATAGATTCGTTCGATAGATTTTGTTAAGTTTTCGTATAAATGAACTTTCTTCGATGTACGTCAAATATCAGAAAATAAAATATGGGGTCACCGACATCGGTTTTTGAGAAATCTAACTAAAAAACCTATTTTTTCAAAAATATTTGTACAAACGTCTATGGGAAAATTCATTTTTTTCATGGACCATTTTTGTTAATATTAAAAAAAATCCGGTTCGATAACTTTTGTCCAAATTTTAAAATAAACGTTGCGCACTAACCAGATCTGTCGATTATGAAGAAAAAAGAGGGGTCAACCGACACTTTTTCATTTATTTTCAAAATAACTGCTTTTTTATCAGTAATAAAATACCACGGATATTGAATGTGCGTAAAAACGCCACAAGTGTCAGGCATGGCAAACGCTTAAGCTGACCCGAACAAAAACAGGCACCCAAATGTGCGCACTGATTAAAGTTATGAGCATTGTTTTTCCCTCATATTTTTAATCTTTGATATGATATGTTGTTGTGATGTTATGAATGGAATCAATAAAACAAAGACTATGGTAATAAAAGGGAAGAAACGTTTATGGAACGATGAGAAAGGACAAGCAAAGGGGGTTTCCTATTTCGTGATTTTTGAATGTATTTTAAGCGTGTGTACGCGGAAACCAGTATTAGCTGTACGAATTATGCCTAAAAAAACCAAACAAAAACCTATGTACTTAGGGCATTTTTAAATACTGTTGTCAAAATTCGTTCCTTTTACGACGTTAAACGATATTAATAAAAGTTGTCATTGGAACTTAAAAAAAAAAAACTTATATGAGCATTCGCTACGTCGTCCTTTTATGGCCAATTGTCGCCACTATGCTGCCGATGGGCTCTGGCCACAAAAATTCGTGTTTTTTTGCTTTGAGATAGAAATCACAGCTAAAATGTAAAATAAAGCCTTATTATCATTATTTAAGATTTGCAATCACTTCAATGTTTTAAATGATTATGAAGTTCCACGTAATTGAGTCAAATCAACACGACAAGATAATCAACATTCCTTTTTATTTTACGCGTCATTTTCCTGCCGACAGTTACCTGAATTATCCTTCTTTTTAGGTCAATTAGCGTTTTCCATAAGAACATAATGTCTTATATCTACTGAAAGTGGTACATCAAATTTGATATTCGGAATTCCTGGATTGTCCACGAGGCAAAGAAGTAATAAGGATCTCAATTTACCTTTACTGCCGGAAATATCGGTAAAAGTGAAAGTGATGTTTCCTTCAACGAAAATTACATCAAAAAATCATCATTTTTATGCATTTTAACACTCTCTTATCAAGAACCTATTGGTAAAATGTTTTGTTGAAACAAATACTCACTCGTCATCTGAGATTTATTCATTAGACATTTCTGAGTTCTGACATAGAAATGATAAGAAAACACACTTTCCGATACGACATTGAAAAAGTGTTTGAAAAAAATTCAGGAGAAAAGCTGCTTATTTTCGGAAAAAGAAGGATTTAGTTACTTGATTGTGGCCCGTTTATAAAGTAGCAATATAATCTGTGACTCAAGTTGTATAATAATGCATTAATTCTGTGAAACAGCCATAGACCTACCTGCAGTACTTCAATGAAACAGTAAAGGGCCAAATCGTTCTTGCTATCTTCGGAAGATCGCAAGTGTAGAGGGTGGTTTTTACGCGCGCGGACACTAGGACGCCAAGTCACAATTTTGCAAGATAATATCTTCTTGGGGACTGGTGCGCGCAGCTAACGTGACCCAATCACCTAATTGGAACAATCCCGTGAACGATTTACTAATTTTGATTACCACTTATGGGCGTGACGAGTTGGAAATTTTGCCCCCTCTAATCGACTGCCTCGTACGCCACTGAGGTTTTGTATAGGCCTATTTGACTCTGGTGTTGTATAGTTTTTCATCCAAATATCTGCATGTTAATGGATATTAATGAGGCAAATTAGCATATGAGCTAAAGAATCAATTAAACACAGCTATTTAATTATGAACCACTTAGTTTTTGTGAGGCAAATGTTTTCACTTGAATGTTTTTATTCTTTCACAGCAACTAAGCCACACATTTTTTTCTCAAGATGAATACAAATATGTGAAACCCTTACATTAGAGGATTTACAAAGTAGTATAGGAATTATATTTTGTACATCTTTGTAAAGCTGCAAATGAATTGGAAAAGTATACCATATTTGCCTCAAAATATTCAACAACTTAATGGAGTACGACATGACTATGCCCATATATACTCAGCATTTTTTTTATTTTGGAGAAATGTTGAAAATATTGTGAATTCAAATTCCATCATCTGCCCTCCAGCATCTTGGAGGGAAAAAGGCTCTCATACTTTTTTTTATTTTTTCCAGTGTGTAGTGGTAATTGTTTTTGTGTATACTCACTATAGCCTAAGTAGCTATTTTGCATACACTCGTGTTATAGGCAAAAAGTGCTATATTTTTTATGTAATATGGCCAAATACGAGCATATACCCTCCACTAATCTCGATTTTCTCTTATTTTCTGGACTACAGTAAAGCCAAGCATCTGTTCAATACTAATTTTGAATTGCAACAATAAAATATAAAACTTACAACAAACAACAACAAACTCCATCCCTCTCACAAAGAAATTTGGGATGTGAAACTAAGTTTGAATTTCATATGGCAGAGGTACATAGTTTTTATTAAAATAAGTAAATCACATAAACTCTTGCAACTTTTGCTCCTAAAAGTCCTTGTTTTCAGTCATCATAAGCTCTTGGGCAAACTAGAAAAACTATGCTTTGCATATACATTTATATAAACTCTTGGCATATTTCGTATTTTACCTCCATCTTTCTCTAGATGCTGGGAAGTTAATTGCAGAACCTGTTCAAGATTACTTGCTGAAGGAGGTAAAGTCACGTACTCTATGATGGGTTTGACAAGCTAATTACTGGTGAACGTATTAAACATTTAGTTGAGGGCTGAAGCCAGTAAATGTCTTGATGAAATTGTACTCTCTTTACAAATTAAATGCGAGATGCTGTAGTGGGCAGATAACGTTAGGACCAGGTTAAAACAAGGTTAGTCCTTCATGAGCAAACTGTTTTTCCTTGTCAACATTACTCCTGAAAGTAATGTGTGATCCCCATCAAGTGATTTTGGCGGCATATTTTGGCAAAATTTTTACAAGTAGCCAATATTTCAAAAAAAGAGCACAATTTCCCAAAATGGGCATTTTCCAGCCCCAATGCAACCTATAAAGTTAGGAATCTTCTTTACCTTTTTACCCTGTGATACTGGGTAGGGTTCTTAATGTTTTACTCATTCCAGGGTTCATAAGTGACCTGATAATGGGAAAACCAATTTTCAGTGAAAATGCAACCCTTTTTGGGTGAAATTACATACACCCCATAGGAACATTTTCAGTAAAATTTAGGACCATACTTAGCAGAAATCTGTTTTCAATTCAACCAAAAGAATTGCCACTGAAGAAAACAATACTCTCAGGGTCTTTTTGTTTACTATTTTGGTTCATTGATCTGTCGGCAGTGCAACTGCTGTCTGTCTCTGCCTGTAACTGTCAGAACCCTGACCCGATTTAGATAACACTGTTGCAACCACTAACCTTAATATCTATGGATGCTGTAGGCCAAAGGTCAAAGGTCATACATGGTGCATTTCATGACTTTTCCTGTATTCCCAAGGAAACTGTGCAAAGTCTCTCTAACATTCTCATGATTTTCCCAAAGTTTTACTGCTTACAACTAAAAGGTTAACTTAATACAGGATGCTCAATATCTGACTTGGGGGATGAAACTTCATTGTTTCTGTGGGGGTAGTGGGATGTCAAGTAATACCCGGTGCACTGTGTCCGTCCATCATTATTGTGTCATATTTACGTAGGCTCATTTGCATATTTCCTCTGATTGGCTCATTATAAAAGGTGAACTACTACCAGATATCCCAATGTCCACATTTACAACTTGTCATGAGGGGTGTGCATGCAAGTCTTAATACTATGCACTGTGTAATCCCTATTTTTGCATATTAATGAGCTCATTTTGCATATTTGCCTCTCTGCAAATCTTGCAAGTTTTTAAAAGGGATTAGTCAGCGATTTGCTAATCCAACAGAAAAAATCAATCAAAATTCATATTTTTTATATTTTTGTTACTGGCATGGATATGCGAACGTAACCTGCAGTGGTTGGCTTGAACTCCGTGTATTAAGACAAGCAGTACTTTTTAATCTGATTCTGTAATTTCTATCCGTACGTATCAAAAATATTCCGACTTGAGATCAAAATGCCTTTCCCGCTGTATCTCACAATTTCATATACAGTTGACCTCAAAACCCAAACATTATTGATCTTTGGTTATTTTGTACTGGTGTAAACCGCAATCATCTGTTTAGGGCAGATTTTGAGATGCCGTCGCTGTAGTCCCTATTTGCAGAGACGGTATGACAATTTCCCTCAATACTATCATTTTTTTCACTATTGGATGGTTTGTTTCAACATTATATCAGTTATATGGAATTGTACAAACACTTATCCCTGGTTCATAAGTTACAAAATGCAGTTCCACATTTTTTGGATTCTCCTCCTACTCGCATTATCCGCTGCTAATGGCTAATCCCTTTAACTTGCAAGTAGTGTTTCCCAATTTGCCATTGGAGCAGTCATACCCTTAATGTTTTGGATACCCTATACAATAGAAAGAAATTATTAAATTTTGATACCCATAGCAAAGCCTTGCAACCACTAGGCCTGCTTTTTTTCAACATGGCATTGGTACCTGACCAAAATCTATGAACCCAGGCCTTTCTGCCTTGTTGGTCAATCGGCTGCAAATCAAATCAACTACTCTATAGCCTAATGTATGTATGTCCATATACTTATGACAGATGTGGATGATGCTAGCACTACTCTACAAGCCATGAACTCATCTCAAGCTTCCCTGTTATGGCAGGTGATTCCTGGATTACCCAGCTTGCAGATGTATCCAATACATTGGCTGATATCGATACCAGATGCGGACGGTTGTGGGTGCCTCTACTTAATGGTCTCACAATCACATTGAACTTCACACGGTAAGGTACTGTTAGTCAGAGATGAAAAAAGGTATGGGTCAAGCTGGAGAGGGGAACATCCTCAGGGAGAAGCAAGGGGAGGGGGGGCAACATTCTGGGGTAAATGGTGCCCCCAATCACATTGAGCTCAAAGCTCTATGCATGGGTGACTAGTGGTTAAAGTACTGTATGAGTACCTAGGTGGATATTACCCCCAATTTTAACAGCTGACCCGAAATTCTCTGTCACAGGAGTACTTAAAGTACCTGTGAATGAGCCTTTTTAGCACATTTCAGAACAGGTATCACCATGCTTTAATGCCACAATTGGTACTTAAACGGCACTATCAGTGATTTTCCAATCAGAAAATAAAATCAAAAATCAGATTTCACAATGTCTCTACAAGTGTAGGTATTCTAACATACAAAACATGACCAGTTTAAACATCCTACGGCACTTCTTTTGGTTGCCTGCGAATCCATTCCTGCCAATCGTTATTGCCCATATTATTTAAACTCTAACAGATACCATTGCCCCATGTATAAGTCAGGCTGACCTATTTCAATATACCAGGCCCCCCATGTTTTCCAACTTGCTGTTAACGGTGGTCTATAGTGACAAGACTAAAAGCAACCTAGAAGGACAAATCGCAATATTATAGTTATTACTCTCCGTACCACCACTTACTACAACACGGAATTGACTGAGATTTATATCTTTGAAACCTGTTGTTTTCTTCCATTTTTTTGTCATTTTTTCATTGAAAAAAGAAATAACTTATGCCCATCCTACAGACTTATTCTTTAGACAAGTACTTCTGCAACGTGCAAATAGTTGTGGCGCTCTGTGGGCGATCACTGAGTCATCTTAAAGGTGCTCCACATTGTAAGAAAGGTCATCGCCAGCATCCAAATTCCTTTGAATCGACTAAACATAGCCCATACCGTACTGGACAATATTTTTCCTGTACCGTTAAACAACAATATTATCCTTGCATCATCTAATGGGGAAGATTCAGCCAGGTGAATTGAAAAAAATGCAAACCTTTCTATTGATACCAAAAATCTCAGGGGGGGCGGCGGCCAAGCCTCTCAATTCACTATAGCAATTACCACATGTCAAAGAAATTACAACAAGACGGAGTGCAAACCACAAACCATTGGTTCTTTGATGTGGTTGGGTCATGGGTGTCCCATGACCTACATACGATCTCGTCCTCCTCTTTCGTTATTAATACAAAAAAATCAGAAATAACCCCTCCAGTGGAGTTGATTCCTTCAACTCCAACGGTTTTGGGAAAAGAAAATAATTCCTGACACATTAAAAATTCAGAATTTTTCGTGCAAGATTTCGCTTTTACGGTTAAAACCAATGCGACGTCTGAAATTGGGGATTTCTTTGGCCACCCTCCCCTGCAAAATCTTAGGTTTGATGGTGTAGTGTGGGGATTAAGGCTGAGGAATCAGGTAGTACCTTTTTAAATGGAAGATTGAACATTTGCAAAAACGTCTACCGCTAATAAGCTGTGATTGTGCAATTTGTGAGAATTTCGTTGATTGCAAAATACAATTGGTTTCAGAGTAATCCCAATAATTGTGACAACATTCACGTATTGTAAGTTTGCTGATCCATGATACACTTGAAACTCCTGCAGTAGGAAGCAGTGGCGGATTTAAGAGTCAGCAGTGTCACAGATGCTGACAAGGCCCCCCACTAAAATATGCTCTCACCCCGGGCCCCTCGGACACATCTGTCGTACTAAAGTGCGATAATGCGTTGCTTCTTGACGTACAGGGGGCCCACCATTAAGCTGCTGACAGGGCCCTTTTCCTAAAAATCCGCCACTGGTAGGACGGACTCTTGATGACTTCCTAACGTTTTCTCACATTAACAATAAAGGTCCATGCTTCACCATGAAACTGGGAGAAATTTGCAATACGTCTATTGCAAATTGGAACATGCATCGTCAGTTATATAAGCAATGTGTACATACTGATTCCAATGTTACATATTTAGACAGCTGGAATTACCATAGTAAATACAACAAATGAGGATGATTTTTAAAATTTCAGGAAAGAAAACATTAATCATCAGTAGATAATGTGGGTACAACGGTCAATATTGTACACTACCCAAAGTGACAGGATGAAATGACTTCAAAGACAATTTATTGTACACTAATGGGGTGCAGGAGACCTTGTATGCTTAGCAACTGGTGTAGATCCGTATTTGAAGATAAACCAATTACAATCACATTTCAACGTGTATTCTGAATAAAGATTGTGTAAGGGGATGACTGATCGAAAGATCTGAAGGAAATAGTAAGCGGGGTACTTACATACTAAAACTGTATATACAGGGATGATTATCTCTGTTGGGCCATATTTTAGTGAGAGATCCTTGGACAGGGTCCCAGTTCCCCCTAAAAAAAACGCCTCAAACACATTGTTAAAAAGCCGAAAATTTCTGGCACCCAGAAAAAAAATTCTGAAACAATGGGTTTATAAGTGAAGCGAAAGTACTTAGAAAAGTACTTAAAGCGGCACTGGCACATTTTCACAAAAATGAAATTTCTTCAATTTTGATCTCAAATTGGATAGGCTAGGCATTGGAAGACAACAGAGATATATTTTCCACATAAAAATAAATACCCCAAAACAGAAGGGGACATTGATATGAGGCTAAAGACCTCCAGGTAAGTTGTGTAGGCCAAACTTTTAAGTTTGCCATAACTGTAATCAACAAATGGTATATTACCTGAATATTTTTGACTCGTACTCACTGAGATTAAAACCCCAAAGGATATAGACCGATCAAACAGTTTGCATAGCGTGGGAAACATGCAAACTACTTGCGTGTTCTTGTGTTAAACCACAATATTTTGTCGTCTGCTGAATTTAACGTGCCGGCGACGGTAAATTTATAAAATCGTTCTGTTTTCCCATAAGGAACTGATTTGGTCTTAATCATTTCTGGGGAGGGCTTTGATTAGTAAAAGCCTTACAACCAATGCAAAAATATCGATTTTGAAAAATCTTGAGGGCGCACTATTTTTCAAATGTGCGTGGTCTCTTTAATTTTGCGACCAAAGACCCTTAGACATGCCTCGAAAGTTTCAGGGGGATGTTAAAAGGGAACCTAGAATGGTAGTTATGGACCAATCAATGTTAATGAGTGAAAATCTCTTTACACAGCATTAAATCATATTATGATTGAATCTAAGGGCAAATAGGTTTTAATTTTAAATATAGTTTGGGATTTGGTTTCTAACTACAATCTTAAAGAATTAACTTTAAAACCCTTAAATTAGAGTGTGGGTGGTTTTTGAGGCCTCATTGCATATCCCCACCAAACCAAATCAATGTGTTCCCCCTCTTGGGGTCAATAAAAACAACAGTAATTAGGTTTTCATTTTGTTATATGCGGGTAGGAATACTTTGAAAACATCAAGAATGGAGGGAGAGGAGAGTACTTTACATTATTCGGTTTCTCCATGGAGTTGTTGCATCTTTGGTTTGAGTAGGTTTGTGCCTCTTAGAAGGACTAAGTATTTATACCAATATTGCTAAAATAGGACCCCAGTTACCCTGAGATGCAGATTTTGGCCTAACCTTAAAGGGGCCATTTTGTTATCTAAACCCCAGCCACAATCCTCCCCCACACTTACCTTAAAAAAATTGTGAATTTTGTCAATCTAGAGTATTATTTCATGGGAATGCACCTTTAGTAACCCCCCCAAACAAAAAAAAATTTTTTTGTGTCACTGCGAAACAGCGGCAACATTGGGAATTGCCTTTGTTAGTGTGTGTGTGTGTGTGTGTGTGTGTGTGTGTGGGTAAAATGTTGACCCAAAATGTTAACCCTATAAACATAATTGTCCACTTTCTACATTATGTGGCACCCTTTTCATGAACTTGAATATAATGGGTCCCTTGGGTTACTCACAATTTGGTGACCTCCTTTGACCTTGTTGACCTCATGTAGTCCTTGCTGTATTTTTTTTTTCAAATTTTTTTAAGTTTTTGTGGCACATTTGGGAAATTTTTTGGCCTCTAAAGGACGGGAATATGGCTTAATAACAAATTATGCCAATTTTTACAAGTGACCCTGATTTTTAAAGAAAAGCGGCAAAAATGGCGTGGCTTCTGGGGCGGCTGGCCCCAGTGCAAATCCCCCATGCTGTTGTGGAGGTGGTTTGGGAAATATCCTGCTTACAGTGGATCTCATATTTACTGCCCATCAAGGATGCCTCACAACTTCCATTATCAGTTTGTTTTATGAATTTAACTTATCTATTTTTTAATCTTTACTTCATTTACATGTCGATGAGGTGGGTTTAATATCAACAAATCGCGCATGACCATTAGATTTGTTTCAAAGCCTGGAGTGTTATTCAAATATATGTGTTAGACATCCTCATTACCAAATGCAAAAAGGTTCAGATTTTCGAGCATAATTATGGTAGTGATGCTTTTTGCAAAAGATGTGTATTTTGGAAGTAAAATGCCAATTAAGGTACTTTTCACCTCTCATCATCTACTTATATGACAAGAAAAATTGAGAAAAATATTTGAAATCGTGATTCTATTCAGGTATGGTTATGCCATTATGGGTTGAAATTTCAGCATGTTTAAATTGCTCATGCCATTTTGGTTTTGTTTCAAGGGTTCCTAAATGAAACTGGGTAGCCTTTTAACATTGGAGCTACGTGGGATTCAAAGTTCCGATGCTGATGAGGGGTTAATAGTTCCATTGTTGATGAGAGGTAAATAGTGGACTTTTTGGGCGATGAGTAATTCTGTAAATGATGATACAACAACACTTGTATTTGGTTATATCTTTACAGCTTCCAGAGTTTGATGTTCAGATAAATGGGGCAGCTATAGCCAAGTCAAATATCACTGATATTTACAATGCAGTAAGTGTATCAGTTTGTTTAAACTATTTCGCTGGTATTCACAAAAAACTTAGTCCTGGATTAACTTTTAGTCCAGGACTAAGTCCTACTATGTAGGACCTCAAAACTTTGCTTCTTTCCTGTATTCATTTTCACTGCTGAAAATATGAAAATGAAAGTACAGGAAGACACTTAAAGCTGAGAAATTACCTATTTAAAGTTGTTTCTCTTTCACATTCTTTAAAAAAATTAAAAGGTCCTTCCAGGTTGGACTTATTCCTGGACTAAGCGTTAAACCAGGACTAAGTTCTTTTGTGAATACGGGCATAAGAGTCCAAATTCCTCTTTAAGATGTAATATATCTATGATAATTAATATGACCATTCACAAGTTACATGAAGAGATGTTTTATTTGTTTTGTTTTTTTGGTATTTTTAAACTTTTAGGTCCAAATCAATTTAATAGATGGGTCACCATCCTACATCATTTACTGCCAATTAAACCATACAAGAAATGCAAATCAATACATAGGACCCATACTAGATGAAAATCCTACACATGCTTTTGAGAAACATACACTTAAATATCCGTACCCCATTGGAAATAAGCTTACACGTGTAGCCAGGCTTAATGGGCTCTCCAGGCATCTCAACTTTTGATGTCTGTATGGTGTGCGTGTGATATATTCTTGTCTTCATTATTCTATCTATTACTATTTGTATTGTATGCCAAATAAATCTAAACTTAACTATACTAAACTAAACTAAATCCAACTTTTCTTGTAACTTTTTAGCAGGCCCGTAACTAGGGGGCAGGGGGCATATTCCCTCTCCCCTCAAATTTCAAAAAGCCAAACAAAACTCCTAAAAGGGCTCAAATGCCAAAAATAATTTTGGGAGCAGAGCGAGCCAAACATTAGGGTTTTCATGCTTTTTGTTCAAAAACAGGTTAACATTTTGGTAAAAAAAATCCACATTCTTACCACATGGGGGGGGGCAAATGTTAGGGGAAAGTCACCTTTTAAAAAATCCCCCCCTAAAAAAATCCAGGGTGTGGTCTGCTTGTTAGGGTTCTTTTTTGGTCTTATATACTTGTAGGTATCGGTTTTTAGGATACTTTACTTTCTCACAAACATATTGCCAGAACCAGATTCTTTGGTAACAAAAATTTAAAATTTTAGCATGTTCCTAATAGGGTCTGGTAGCTGGTCCTATATGCAGCCTGTAAACCAATCAAATAACAAATCTCCAGGAATCAAGATAATCATGTAAACTATCACTGTTCAAGGGATTTTTTCCAATAACAGCATTTATTATCACAAATCATCACAAGCAATGCGGGAGCACAAAACAAAAGATTCATGGATTTATTTTTCTATTTCATTGAAGTGTTGTGACCAAGTTGAATCAGTAAGTTATAAACATAGAAACAGCCAATATCTCCTCTCTGTTATAAGCAGAAGTTTCTGTTTTCTGTTCTTTTTTTTCTGGCGAAATTTGCTTTTGTTTTCCTTTCACCCAAGTTTGACATTTTGGAAGATGTTGTTGACAGTTACACCTGTCACCGAGTTAAAGGAACAATGGCAATTAACTGCCATTGACAAGGAGCCATGCTTTTAAAATTTGATTGATATGATGTTCAGCCTCTTTCCCCCTCAAGAAGGTTGAGAGACTGGGTGCTAATTTGTGTTAATAAATATTGGGGTGACATCATCTACAGATTTACAGGTTTTTCTTTTAACATCAAAGTGTCCTTATCTTTTAAAATATAGTAAACTCAGTGTTTCTTGACTGTCTTTTATTATAGAGCCCATAATAGACAAAGCTTCTCCAAATTTTGAAAGACTTTTTAGGTCTTATACAAAATGCTTATTCTAAATTCTTAAACAGCTTTCAGAATCTATGCAATTTCATTGCTTCCTGCCCAGGTTCAATTCGTAATTGAGACCAGGCATTACGTGCTGTGTATCAACTTTATTTGGAGGTTGATGCACTTGCATCATACAGTATTTTCTTACATTCATGCTCGTCTGCCAACGTTTCTTCTTGTTGCGCATGTCTTTGGTTTCAATGAGTTGGTTGATTTTTTCACTGGGTAGTGGCAATCCTTTCTTGTTGTATTTAAGCCATAAGGATAGTGAAATTAGGTTAAAGATTACCTTGAATTATACATCTGTATAAGAATGAGAATAGATTTGGGGAAACCGGTACTCTCTTTATGAGGAATTGAAACTGGCGATGCCATTATTTTTGTGTGGAAGAACTCGGCATCCAGCCTCGTTCTTCCACTCAAAGTAATGGCATCGCCTTGGTTTCATTTCATTGTAAAGAGAATACGGGTTCTCAAAATTATACTTTTATTCTCTAAATTACCCGAGAACCATTGAAAACCCCTTTTGGTTCCTTGAAGAACCATGATGACAGATTTAGAACCTTTTAAAAAATTTCTAATTATATTCATCAAGTTAGATTTTATCATTAATGTAGCAAGTAATCACTATGAGCTAGTAAAATCTCAATTCCCTTGGCACAGTTCAGTACCTTCCATTCGCCAGTGTATTTAGAAATTACACCCCCTTGTTTTTGGGTATGATATATGATACCCAGATCACACAAGGTCAGATCATGTCAATGTATGTACAAGTGCAACCCAGTGAACTGTGTCCTTGGTGGATGAGCATATTATAACTCATAGTGAATGTGCAAGACATTCTTTAGAAGGGACTGATAGGACAAAAATATTTGAAATTATGAGGTTGTTGTCCATATTCTAGTTAACGAATTGCAGTTTATTATAGGTTTATAAATTATCTGAACATTGGTTTACTTCAATATAGGCTGTTCAAGCACTGAACCAAATTGCAATCGATATTGACACTGCAGCTGAAGTGCCCATTGATGAAATAGAAAGTGTCATTGCTACTACCAGCGACCAGATCAGTGACGTCTACATCTCAGCAGAAAAACAACTTTCATCGGTTAGTATCATCCTATACACAGTTATTTTGGCAGCATTTTGGGTTGTATTCAAAGTTCATCTCTTGAAATATACCAATTTAAAGCAATAATAGCACATTTTTTTTCAAAGCGCCCCCAATTTTTCAAAAATTTTGAGATTTTTACATGGTTGCATTGGTAACTGGCTATAGTAAACTATACTTGTGCATGGCTAAGCTAGAAAATGTCTATGTGTCGCAAACAAATTAGAATGTAATTAGAATAATTAATATTGGAGATCTCCGATAATAATTCAATGGCTGCGTGAAACGGCCTTCCAATATAAAATAGCCGGGAAATAGAGCCATGTACGTGTCTACACTCATCCATTAGTGGTTTTATTGGTTCAGGCAAGTCAAGTTAGAGGTCATTTTCTTGAGGTGGCACTATTTCATCATGGATGGACATAAACTTAGCATTTCCACCTCTGCCGTTAGGTACAATCAGGGATCCCAATTCTGATTACAAAATCACTTATTTTATGATAAATACGCATTTTGAGCATTCTCGTTCGCAGGTGTAGTTTCCTACACAATTGCCAACATAACTGTGCAAAATTATCAAATTTTGGAAATTTGGGGTGCTCTTCAAAAAATGTGCTGTTATTGCTTTAAGGGAATAAATTAAACCTTAGATGGGATGAATTTAGTATTCTGCCACCACTTAAATTTGGCACCTTTAACATGCGGTTTATTCCGTTAACGTTGTTGAATTCGTAGGGTGGTGGCAGAATACTAAATTCTTTCCCCTTAGATCTCAGCACAAAGATATTTTTAGACATCAGAATTTTCAGACTGTACTTTGCCTTTCATTATTGAGTATGACAAATTTCTTTGTGTAGCAATCAAAAGGAGTGGATCACATATGAGAAAAGGAATAAATTAGCTCTCAGTTTAAGCTCAATTAATGCAGATTCTCATCATGTAAAAATCTCATTTTTTACAATTTGGCCACAAGTTCATAGGTTTATAAGAGAAACTCACAAATAGTAAACAATCATATAGTGAAAGTGGAGTTTAACGTACAAATATTTGTTGTAAGTCTAACTGAAAGAATTATTTCTTTTTTCTGCTTACTGTTTGTTTTTATTATTAGATATCTGATCTTTTACAAGAGTATGAAGATTTTCTCAAAGACAGATTTGATTTTGCTGATCAATACATTATATACAGGTAAATGGTTAATATTGGGTATTTGGATACCAGGTGTCCAAAAAAGTATGAAGAGTTTGATTTGAAAGACAATTACAAATTACCTTTTCACTTGTATTATGCAATCAATATAGTCCGTCTTAGTACTCCATGTGGTAACAGCTGCATAGCACACATTCTTGGATGGCTGCCAACACTCTAAACACCTGTTTGTTGCTTACTTGACTTTCCATTGTTACGCACCTGTCTCTTCATCACCTGACCTAAATAATGCATTTAAGGTGGCTAGGTTCTTTTAAGTACTGAACAGCATATGAAACTTGAACAGTATTACTGGGGGAATAAATAGAACGAGGAATTCATTTTTCCAGGCAAAACAAATAGAAATTGAAGGCCCTCTCATTTGTATTCATTGACATCAGAGAGCAAAACTCTTTCAATAAAATTGCAGAAAATCTGCTGTTACTTCATGCATACTTTATCCATTCATCATATTGTCACCTTTTGTCATTCACACTCTCATTAACAAGTAAGATGGAGAACTGGAAAGCGACAGAGGTCTAGATGAATGGTATGTCATTATATTTCTTGATAAAAATGTTATTCTATAGATGAGTTGACATCAATATTTATAAACACAAGTTAGCACCTAATCTACTGACATGTTAGAGGTGCGAAGAATCTGACATGTTAGAGGTGCAAAGAATATGCACAGACAGTTACAACATTCAATAGCCTTATCACGCCTGGTTGAGCGCAAATTTTAAAAGCGCAAGCCCTGCAGGTGCTCACGCATTTTAAGCAATGTGTATTTGCAAAAATGATCTTAACATGGAATTACCCCGTTCTGTTTTTATGTTCTTGATAAGTCTTTGTATCACATTGGGGGGGGGGGCTGCCCCTGTGGGAGCTTCTCCCTTCACCCTGTGGAATTAGTGCTTTTCTGCACATGCGCCAATATAACAGTCAAAGCAACATAGGCCTAAATTGCACCAACCCACTTTTATATATGCTTTCCCCTAAAAAATATGTGCCCCCACCACCGTTTTTCCCCGCTCAGAAGAAGCTGGTTATGCCACTGAATGTTTCCTAGGCTGTTTTAATCCTGTGCTGCTGTAATTTCAGCAGCACAGAAGCGCCATGCACACCATCAGAAATACATGTTATGGAAATGACATGTAAAGGTGTGTGATGCTTATGTGTCAGCCGTATCCTATAGAATGTTATACACTAGCTAAAAGAGTAAGAAGGTAATTTGGTATCAGGCAATGTGAAAAAAAAAAATTCAAGCACTACCTGTCAATCAAAATCAGAATATACCACAAAGTCCCTTTAATTTGAAAATCTGCATCATAAAAGCACAAATTGTCATTGTACCATGTACTGCACCTTACTAACCATGATGCATCTTTCCAAATACATTGAACCTTGCCAATCTTGCCAAGTGTGCTCTACATTGCCAAACGTGCCGCACATTGGCAAAAGTGCACTTTGCCAAACATGATACATTTTTACAACACTAAATATTGCCAAATATATGCCACAGTGTGCCAAACATACCACAGATTGTCAAATATACTACTCCTTGCCAAACAGAGTAAATATTACCAACTGCATTAAACCCTGTTAAATACACTGCATCTTGCCAAATGGAGTGGACCATGCCAAATGTGTTGCACCTTATCAAATATGTTGCACCATGCCAAACTGGCTGCAGCTTGCCAAACACACTGCATCTTGTCAAATGTAATGCACCTTGCTAATTGCATTAAACCTTGGCAAACTCACTGAATATTGCTGAATGTTTCCACCCTATTAATTACACTGCAATTTGCCAAATGCAATGGACCTTGCCAAACATGTTACACCATGCAAACTTTTTGCACCTTACTAAACACACTTACTGCACTTGACTTGCCAAACTGCTAAACACACTGGATGTACCAAGTGTTATATTACCCTCAAAATTTTGATTAAAATATTATTTTCTCAATTTTATTTGAGAAAAGATTTCTCACAGGAAAAGTACTTTGTTTATGTTAAAAAAAGAGTGCAGGGGATTCCCCTCTAGTGTTGTTTGTGCAAGGTGCACCTGTTAGATAGATTGCACAATAAGGGAAATGGGGAATTCCCCAAGATGTAAACTTAGTAACTGAGTCAACTTGTTTATGCTTTAAGATCAAAACATTGCATGATCTGGGGATTCCCCAAAGAGTTATATATGTGAAGTGATGTAATTCAGATGATGTAATTTATGTGAATTCCAATTGGTCAGCTAGTGCAAGGTTATGTTTATGCATGATGCCATGGTAATGTCTATTTTAAGACTTGGGAACTTTATGAAATATTGTGTATATATGAAGGAGAACTTGTCCAGAAGATGCCAGCAGTTGTAATCTGGAGCTATACAGTATGGTTAACTTATAGCTAGTTTTAATCTACAATAATGGTAGATTTGTGTTATACATAGAGCCAGGATTTATAATAACTTTGGAGACCGCCGGAGCTTGAAAGCTAATTAAACTGTTTGCTGTCGTCTTTTAAGCCAAAAGAGCTTTAGTTCTGGAATCAAAAGGTGATTCTAGTTTGTGGTCCTAAATGAGGACATTAGCGACAGACTGATGGTGGTAGAATACCTGGACTGTATTGCAGATTATTAGTGTCGTCGAGGGAAAACCCCGTCGTCTTGAACTGCTGGACAAGATTACCTTCAGGACTGAGAAGATTCCCTTGGAATATATTACCTGAGGAGTTTTGTATGAACTTGTGCGCTGTCATTTTGGAGTCTTCGCTGTGAGCCTGTGTGAGGACATATTATCGTTGAACTGCAATGCTACTTTTAGTTGGAGACATAAATGAACTCTGAGTAAAATTGGAATTGTTAAGTGTAATTTTGAATTGTATAGATAATGTTGTTTGGACATACCAAATTCTTGAACCAAATCAATTAAAGATTATTAAAACTGTTTTATTATATAAAATTTAGATCACTTGTGCACAAGGCTCATTTATTTGTGTTTGAAAGGTATTTCTCACCTTTGACGTCTACAAGATGTCATAACACAAGTGTGTGAAATTATTCATGCCAGTTAGACATGTAAAAGCAATAAATTGTGTTTTTTTCTCCAATAAAGGGATTACTTTATGCTGGCATTGGCTCTGGTAGGATTCGTCATCTTTGGTATATTTTGCGTTGGACTCATCATGGGTTCTCTCTTCTCTAGAAACGTTGACCCAAGAAACAGATCCGGGGCTGCTAACTGCTGTGGCAACTTCCTGATGTTGTAAGTCAGTTCTACTAGTATCTTATGTCTTCTGTAAAACAATTTGTATTCCCAAACAAACAATTTCTTCATGCCATGTAATTTTCCAATTAGCCCCCGCCAGGAGTACTACATGTCGATCGGTCATCAATTATTTGATTTTCTTAGCCAATCACAATGTGGTAAGAAAATGTGGTAGGGATGAAGAATGCT
Source organism: Ophioderma brevispina (assembly GCA_023653785.1). Classification (NCBI taxonomy): domain Eukaryota; kingdom Metazoa; phylum Echinodermata; class Ophiuroidea; order Amphilepidida; family Ophiodermatidae; genus Ophioderma; species Ophioderma brevispina. The sequence continues at coordinate 75,714 of JAMKCH010052913.1, forward strand.
ATACTCCATTTCCCTACCTCCGTGCAGTGACGTCAGCGCGAGATTTGATGATTGCACCAGTAAACCATGTGCGATGGCTTAAAGCGACGGCATTTTTGCACACGCGCACAAAGACGGCATATCTTGACGCGTGCGTTAAAGCTGCCTCAAGGTTATAACATCACTGCACGGAGGTAGAGAAATGGAATATAGAACTTAAATATTTGGAAGCTGCATTTCAATTGATCATTGAAAGCAATATATGATTTAATTAGCCATTCGTAAACAGCTGTGAAAATGTAAGCAATTTCATTGACTGATGCCCCGGGGGGTTACTGACATAGGAAAGAGGTATGGGTATGTGCGGCCCTTCAGACCGCATTTCGCACCCATCCAGCAGTTCTTAAGGGTTCCAGTTGAAGCATAATTCAAATTTCAGTTCCAAAACCTGCAAATTTCTCAAAATTTCAGTTCATAATGCCCTACTTTAAGAACTTTAGTTCCCAAGCCGTTACCAAGCCCCCAAATTCGGGCCGCACATCCCTACCTGAAAACAAGTTGAGTAAGCCCCCCAGGACTGATGCCCGGGTTCAATTCGATAATTGAACCCGGGTAGTACGTGCTGCATATTGACGTTATTTGGAGGTTGATGCGCTCGCGTCATACTGTGTTTGCTACATTCGCACGAGCCTGCCAACGTTGCATCTCATTGCGTATGTTCTTTGCGTTCAACGGATTGTTCAACTTTTCTTACTGGATAGTGGCAGTCCGTCCTTGTTGAATTTAAGTCATAAGGATTACAAAATTAGGTTAAAGATTACTTTGAATTCTAAATCTGTTTAAGAATGAGAATAAAGGTATGATCTGGGGAACCGGTACTTTCTTTATGTTGAATTGAAACTGATGATGCCATTATATTTGTAAGAACTCAGCAAATAATGGCATCACCTTGGTTTCAATTTGTTGTAAAGAGAGCACCGATTCTGAAAATCATACCTTTATTCTCTAAATAGAAAATGCTGTATGAAAGGCATAGGTAGTGCTATGGGAGTGGGTAAAACAATATTGTTGTGATATCTGTTATTATCTTTTGTTTCTTTTGCAGTGGTGTGGTACTAACATTCCTACTAACCCCTTTGCTGATGCTTTTTACGTCACTATTCTTTGTTTCTCTGGCTCCTGTCACACTAACCTGCAAACCCCTTAAAAATCTCAAACTTATCAATGAGGTATGTAAAACAAAGATTAAAATCTCAAGTTTACTTTATTGGCCCGATTATTTGCATCATATTGAAAAGTTTGGATAAATATATACAAAATATTACTGTGAGGTACCTAGACACCCAACAGTTTCTACAACATATAATAGGTATATAGGTATATTGTGAGTAGATGAAATTGACTGGTTGACAAATTTAACACCATTACAATCAATTGGAAACAGTGTATAGTTAAATGGGCATTCCATTTTGGATGTGACACATATGTAAGGCTGTTAAGACCCCCCATTTTCAGCATCGTTGTCACCCAAAGACCCCATTTTTAAAAAATTTCACCCAAAGACCCCATATTTTTGGAAGATTATACCACATTCACCCAAAACCTTTTTTTTTTAATTTTGCAAACATTTCACCCAAAGACCCCATTTAAAAAAAATAGCAAATTTGTGAACCAAAAACCCCCTATTTTGGAGCAATTTGGCTGTCTCTCATTTTTTGGCACATCCTCTGTCACTGAATGCCTCTGGGTTTGGTAGCACCAGCCTTACACCCATATCCTTCATATGTGAATTAAAAATAGATGCTGATCAATCTTTAATTTTTTTTAAAAAATAATACTTTTTCCTAATTATTAACATTTTTGCAGATAACTATTATTATTTCTGTAAAAAAGTAAACATACAAAAAAACAAATAATGGTTTAATATTGAATAAGTTGATTTATATTTTTTACTGAGAGTTAATTTTGCTTTTTATATTTGACAAATATTGCAATTCTTAACAATGCTATTTGCTACAAGTTAATCTAACTTTTGTCCAAAAAGGAGTGGATTATTGTTAATATACCATTCTCTGAGAAATACGAAATAATTTGCACATCAAAGTCCACCCAGAGTGTCTTAACCCAAGAGTTCTACCTGTCAATTGGTCTGTAAACTTCTGTAATTTTTTTTAGAGAATAAAAGATGAGTTTTTTTTGTTTTGGCCATCTTAGATGGTGTCATAATGGATGTCCGCCACAATAAAATATTTGATGCCCATGATAAAATATTGGATGCCCATCGCATTATGACACCATCTAAGATGGCCAAAACAAAAAAAAATCTCATCTTTAATTCTCATTCTTATTTAGAAGTGTGTAAATTTTGCTTTTTATCGACATAATTTGTCAAAAATATTCTTACATTATTCATTTTTATTCATTTAAATAATTGCACCCCTCTTGAAAACAAATGTTTCAGTCCAAGGAACCAAAGTCATCGCGTGGTGATCGTCACACTGCGTAAATTGCATTTGCGTACCAACGCGTCATGCACGATACAGTATAAACGCGCCATTTGCGCATGTCATATACTTGACTACTTCGCGTAATTTCTGCACGCACTATCCATCTAATATTACCCAGTAATGGATGGGCGGAGCTTCGACCTAAACCAATCAAATTTCTTGTTAACGTGATAAACCATGCCCACTAAATAAGAATAGCCAATCAACAACATGGTCAGAATTATTGTAGGGCTGAAGAGGGCTAGAGCTGAATAATTTGGAAGCTGCATTTCAAATTGTTATTGAAGTTGATATATGTTGCAATAAGATAATAAGAATTTGCAATTTATTCTCCTACCAGACCGTTGATAAGCCTGGCTTAATATCTGATGGTTATCTGCTAGCTGATTTGATCCTAGGCAACTCGTCTATCCCTCTGACTTTCACATCCCTTCTCGAAGAATGCGACAAGAATTCTACCATCTATAGTGCACTGAAATTAGAACATGTTCTCAACATCAACGACCTGGAAAATGTAAGAGAGGCTCCCTGAAATTAAAAAAAAATTGTCTGTATATTGCTACAAACAAATTTGGCAAACTCCCTGATGAGGAAGATTTTAGGTTACATGTAATTCTGAAAACCTCCCTGAAACCTCCCTGATACTGAATAATGTAAATATTGGTGAGTCTGGGTCATTTGTACTTTAATAGGGATAATATGTGGCTTGGAAAGGTTGGCTATTCAGATGTTGCAAAGAAACTAGAATTTAATAAGGAGGTAATTGGGAAGGCATATTAAGAGAACCTAGCGTCAAAGGGGCATTGCTACATATCACAGTCGATTACTGTTAAGGCAGTAGTCCAGATGTTTAGATCAAAATTGAGCGGGAAGCGTAGTGGACATGTAGTATATAAAACATTTTACCTGTATTTTGCAAGGAATGGTACAGATACTCCAAACTGCATAAGAGTTTAAGAATCAAACTTTAAATGAACATATTTGTGTCCTGACAGGGATGCAAATTCGACGAGAATCACAGAATCGATTCTCGCAGGGATTCTCGTAGCACCCATGTATGAGAATCAATTTTCCGCATTGAATCGTGTATTAAGTGGTGTCATTTCAAGTAAATTTGATTCTCGCAAACTCTGACGAATTTGCATCCCTGGAGTCCATTTTGATAATGTCATTTTGTGTCAAATAACTTGGTTAAAATTGTCCTTGATAATTCAACTGTGGTCTTTAATGGTGTTGTTATTTTAGCTAAGTTTGGCACTGATACATTGTATAAAACACCCTGAAAATTTTTTCCCATATAAAAAAAAATTGACTTTACTCAAGATTTTCAGTTATTTCAGTTAGTACTCGCTATATGATCAGCATCCAGTACACCTCCTACCATGTATCTCATTTTAGGCTATATTTAAAAAAAATTAAAAACAAATAAAATTAGTGCAATTTTTTTCTAGAATCAGGACAGCTAGCTGCTACTGTTTCTAACCATGTAAAAAGGACACAATGTAAAGTGCAAATATTATTTACCATTCACAATTAATTGTATATGTATGATATGACATAATTATGATTATATGGCAGATTCTAAATGAGTTACGTGACCAAACAGACAAGCTTGTAGACGAGATTGACCTAGGCGATGTCAACTTGGGAGATTTGGTACCAGATAATCTAGGAGTGATTCTCCAACTAGCTGTGGATCAGATACAACTGGGAGCAATTGACTTTAGCACTTTAGAAACAATGGTGAGGTTATAATGTTTTTGAGACATCAATAGGACTTTCTTATATTTTGTGGGTTAAGTTTTTTCTATAAAAAAACTTATGTATAACCCGGGAGGACCGGGTTCGAGACTGTGTTTTTCATCTTCATTTGATTCAATGCTCGCCAATTTCCCCGAGCTTCTATATAATATTTGCCTAATTACTTTCTCGGGTTGTATCATTTACTCGATCCTCGCGTACATTGAATTGAGTTTCACTTCGTCATAGATTCTGCTAGAATCATGCATATGAGGCCCACTCCTTCTAAAATAAAAATGAAGATAATATACGTAAAAATTACACCAGTGTACCCAGCCAGGGTGCGGAGGCAGCACAGGCATTTGCATGAAATTATACAAAATCAGCCTATTTTTACTTATCAGAGGTCCCCGCACTTGACCGACCCCGAGCTCCTCCAGGTCTGGGTACGCCCTTGTATAATATATGGATATTCAGAGACACTTCCAAAACTAACCTTATTTTCAATATTTCAAGGATACTTTTGTGAAAATGTAAAGTAAAAGAATTTAGGAAGACTCCTGGCCAGGAAAACAGCCATTTCTCAGACAATGTTAACAGATAAACTGATTCTTGAAATATACCCTTCATAATTCACATATTTCATTTTAACCCTCGTCTACCGAAGCCCCCCCTTCAGGTTTTTTCCCCGGCTTGCTAAAACCCCATTTTTGGTGCCAAATTATTTAATGCAATTGTCAATTGACTTTTTATAGGTAATAATAATAATAAATTGTTCTTATAAGGCGCAAAATCTTCCGAAGAACTCAGAGCGCAGGTGTTTGAGTCGCTAAAATTGCGAAATATCAATTTTCTCACCCTATATTTAGTATTTTTGTACTTTCCTCAACATATGACGTCATGGTGACGTCATAATGGGGATGTTGGTACTTATTTTGGTACCAATGGAAAGAAGAAACTCTAAGCTATCCTTTGGTACCAAATTTACAAGAATCGGGTGTTCAGTAACAAAATCACAGGGGGGGTGGTAACCCCCCTTCGGGAGTTTTGTTACAAAAAATGGCTCAGGTAGACGAGGGTTAAAGGACAAAATTAGTAAAGAAATATTTTAGGATATAGGTCTACAATTTCCAATCACATTTACATATTGAGGACAATTATAATATGTAAGTTTGGTCATTTTTTCAGTTAAAGTACAGAATTTAATTCCTGAAATCAGCGGAGCATTGTTTTTAAACTCGACTCAGTGACCTCATTGTGCTATAATGCTAATATTTCAGCAGTTGATCAATTTAACATCCTATTATTCTGATGCATGCCCCAATATCACACCACACACCATACCACATTTTTAAAGTGACCCTGATGAATTTAGGAGCTTTTACAGGTCACTAAATGGCCCAAATTCACTTGTACCTATTCTGATACATTGGGGATTGTGACTTGCCCAGTCAGTGATCAATTAGAATACTACAAAGAAAATGGCCTCCCTTTTCCAAAACAATGTGACTGAAATAGATATATAATTCACTGGGCCAAAATATGATTTTTCATTCATTTTACCCTTAAAAAGATGCTGGTAATTTTGGATGCCTAGGACTGGGATGTCCACATCCTGGTAGAAATTTACTCATAGAAGAATGCATACATGTAGTAATGTTATTTTTTTGTTGTATTTGTTCCTTTTTTAGTTGCAAGATAATGTGACAACAGATGATCTCATTGCGTATGCTACAGTCCTTGACACTGTTGCTGATACTAATGTAAGGAGTACTTCTTGGTTTATATTTGGTAGAGTTAAGGCTATCTACTCTGTAAAATAAGAATGTGTACCTCCTGTGCTTGTCTTTAATTTCATTGCATTGCATTGGGGTTGGTACAGTTTGTGACCCCACTTTTTCTGCTCCCAGTTGAATTCAGCAGCCTTGACGGAATAAAGTACAGTATCCCCTGCACTTTATTCCATCAAGGCTGCTGAATTCAACTGGGAGCAGACAAAGTGGGGTCACAAAATGTACCAACCCATTGCATTGCATTATACGGTATGGATGATCACCTGGCACATTAAGAGTATGTCCCAAAACCTCCCCCGGGCTACCAAAGCTGAAAAAACAAACATTTTGTAGATATACCAAAAGGCCCTACAGATAATGTTAAAAATGGCAACTATGCAGCACAGTGTTGACAAAAAAAATTACAGTTACTGTTAGGCGCGGCACCAGATAGAGGGCAAAAAGTAGCCCTCAGCACCCACCAAGTATTGTACTCTGGAAGCACTTTTTGACATGACATTCAAAAGTTGCTTTTGTACATTTTAACAAATTTTATTAATTAGCATGATAATTACCCACCTAACCTCATGCTGAAAAATGTTTCCAAAAAAAAGTGGCAACATCGCATGATGACAACAACCTCCTTAGTCAGTATTGCCACTTGGGCACCAAGAAGGCTTCTATGAGATTTTGGCCCAAAATTATGGTCCAGGACCATATGATCCTGGCGCTGGCACATATGGTCCAGGAGATAATTTTGGGCCAAAATCTCATAGAAACTTTTTCGCAAGTGCCCTGGAGTAAACAGAATGACATCACGCAAAAGGCCACCCAGTTGTATGCCTGTTCCTCATTATGGCCGGTTAATATGGCTCAATAAAAAAATGCTGAAGTGCTGATAAAGTTCATTTTTTGTCTATTTTGCTTCTATATACATGTAAGAATGTAAAAAATAAGTAAGACCAGTGTAGAAGTAATTTTTGTCTGCCGTAATCATAGTCCGTCTACAATGGTGAAGAATTGGGCACTTGATTCAGTTGACTCTTCACACAACATTAGTTTCATGCTTCATCCTGTTATCGTCTATGGAGCCCGGACTATGGCTCCCGTCGGACTATAGGTACTTTCACACCAGTTCTAAAAATGTCCTGCTCCTTTAAATTCTCTGAAAACAACTTACTCTCTTGGTAATCTATTTTTACAATTTTTTGAAGAGCATATATTTTGAATATTTTGAGCACCTGACAGAGGGGCAATCTTGGACAAAAGTAGTTGGCACACCCTTTGAAAATTTGCTCTTTTACACTTGCATAATTTGACCATTTTTGAAGGTATAAATTTGAACATTTTTGGGTATCAAGCTTGAAGCTTTTGCTAATCCTAAACCTCCCCCTTCCCCACTAATCAATTGAGTGTTTGTTAGGCACACTGTAACACAATTTTCAGTTTTCAACTTTGTTCTGGGGGAGAGGGGGAAGATTTTACCATACGGTAAGGGGCACTTGTATTCAAAGGTGGATGTAATGCGTGAACATGGACTTAAAAAATGCCCCCTAAACAAGTACTTCCACCGACTAAAAAAATATATCCTAAACAAGTATTTTGCCGGTCTTTGCTACCCTAAACAAGTAAGCAATGCATTGTGTCGTTAATATACCCTTTATTATTTTGCTTTTCTTTACTTCCGATTTACATTATTTTTGATGATTTTGATTTCTGCTCATGTATTAAATATCCTAAACATGTACATCACAATTTCAGGGTTAAGAAAAAATATACCCTTTTCTCCATATTTTGCTGTTTTTGATACCCTAATCAATTATATGCGCATACATCACCTGTTGGGAAAAAAGGGACCCTTTTTACACATTTTCTTGTTCATGCATCATATCCACCTTTGAATACAAGTGGAGCCGGACATAATTATATAATAACTATTTTGGACCATTTTGGTCTGAAAACTATGAATGACTTTTCTAGTGCATATTTATTCGATCTATTTTTGTCATGTTTTGATGATCTTATTACAGATTTCTGTTGCACCAAACCTGACAGCAGAAGCAGAGAGACTTAGACAAATACATGCATCTACTGTGGTGAACATAGAAGGAATCATGGTAAGAAATCTACCTCAGTCTCTGATATACGTTGTTTGGGGTTCAATCATGCCAGTAACCATATTTTTAGGGGGAGATTTGGTCAAAAGTGTATCTTTTTTTCCAAAAAATGTACACTTTTTGTT
>JAMKCH010052916.1:0-25715 GCA_023653785.1 Ophioderma brevispina
ATTTGTACCGTCCCCGGTATGTTTTTTAGTTCACGTGTGGCGTGCCTAATATCATATAATTTGTTTTACTAGAATTGACATATAGTTTATAGCTATTCAACCAGTTTTTCCTACTTCTTCTAATTCATGATTAATTAAGTCCATTTTAGTATCAAGATCTGAGTGCGAGTACAAAATAGTAGTGTCATCAGCGAATAATATAAAATCTAACACCGATGAAGTATCAGTTATATCATTAACATAAATTATTAATAGCAAAGACCCAGATTGCACCTTGCGGTACACCACATTTAATTTCTTTAAAGTACGAGTTTATTGAAGAATAAGAAACATATTGTTTTCGATTGCTTAGGTAACTCCTAAACCAGTTTAAATCGACTCCCCTGAATCCATAATATTCCAATTTGTATAATTAAGAAATAAAGGGTTTGCAGTGTCATTTACGGGCGAATAATGTGTCCGAGGTTTAGAAAAACTAAATAATGGGCGAGGCGCAGCTGGCCCATTATTGTTGAAAGTTCTTCTGGCGAGGATACATATGAGCCCATAAAATGACCTGCAAACCCTTTTATTTCTATTCTATTACCTAAAACAGCTTCATTTAATAAGAAAATGCATTGGCGACCCATTATTACAGAATAATGGCAGTAAACTGAACGCAATCAGAATGCTGCAATTTTCCAATACGGGGCAGCAGGAGGTAATAGAATAATATATCATGGGCTATGGTGTCGAAGGCTTTCGGTAGATCTAGAAATATTCCAAGTGTTTATTCATGTTTTTCTACAGCATTACACACTTTATCTACTATTTCCAAAATTGCCAATAGGTTTGAGTGGTTTGGACGAAAGCAACTTGGTTTTGTTTAATATTTTATTTTTATCAATATAGATCATACACCGATTGGGGGGGAAGACTAATCTTTCCAAAATTTTGGATAAGCATGGAAGTACAGACACCGGTCGATAGTTAGAAAAAACATCAGGGGCCTCCTTTTTATAGATTGGAACAACTTTGGCAATTTTAAGATTATTTGGGACTATGTCTTTTAAGATTGATGTGTTAAATATCAATGCCAACGGATTGGCTATCTCTCGAATGACCCTTTTGATTATCATGTTACGATGTCGTCATGACCGGGGCTCTTGTTAACATCAAATTTATTACAATTTTTATTCTTTCTTCTTCTCTATGGTGACATATAAACCCCTTTTTTGAAGTTGGTTCCTTTGGATATCAAAGTAATTTTTGCCAGAATGCTATTTAGTGAGCAAGTTTTGGCCCTATATGTAACAAAAAATGTTAAACTCAGAAGAAATACTTTTGGATCAGTTATTTATGTTACCGGTTTCACTTTTGAATTTGTTTTTGTCGTTCCTTATTTTTGCCACGGCCAATTATGGCATTGATAGTTCTCCACGTTTTTTTTTGTCAGATTATTTCGTGATCATAGACCTTGTTATAGTACTAATAACGTTTGGATTTTAGAATTAACGTTTGTAGTTTATTTTCGGTATTTTTTGACTTTTGTAATCGTGTCATCGGAACATTGTAAATACTGCTTATACAACTTATTTTTGTTTTGGTTATACTTTTAAGACCTTTAGTTATCCATGGTGAATGAGGTATGTCTTTTTTATTAACCGTATATTTCCTTAATGGTATACATTCGTCATGCAATTTATTAAATGTCTTTATAAACGAGTTGTAGTCTGATTGGCATCATTGCCATTCAAATTTCCACCCCATTTCTCTTGCAGTAATTCTTTTTTATAAAAATTTTGCGAATTTATCCATCGCTATAAACCGTTTATAATAATATTTATTATATTACGATGGTTCAATTTTGGATTCAATTTCTTGAACTCAAACATGTTGGCAAGTGGTCATTAATATGTAATAAGAATATGGCAGAATCTCTTAAAATGGCCAATTGTTGAAATAAGAACCTGGGTAATATTTGGAAGCTCCAAAAAGAATTTATGGCGATTTAGATCTTACGTACGGCTTGTTTTTAAAGATGGTGGGTACATTTTGCTCTAGGTTACGTAAATCAGGAAGAAAAGCCCCCTACCCATCTTTTTGTCGGTATTTACAACACTTCAATAATACCTAAATCCATTTCAAGATGTAAAAAATTAAAGTGGGGTAATGGACTTGTCTAGAGAGTGCCGTTACTATAAAAACTTTTTACTACTTGGCCATATACTCAAGTTTAAACTGACTATATAATAGTTCCTAGGAGACAACATCTCATCATCAACCTGATACAATAAATCATACTAATGGTTTGTGGACTGTCATTAAGGACACTCACTTGACGCATAGGTGTTATTCAGTAAAAATCACAATTATTGCTTATTATGAAGAAGTTGAAAAATGTCTATATATGTAGAAGGAAAATTTAAATATGTGACCTAATTTCTCTCGAGCATCTCAAGTGCTATCTTTGTTTCTGACTTGTACCAAAGGCTCCTCCTCTCTCCTACTGCCAAGATCAGCTTTCCTTCCAGCGTCAACCAGTGTTGATGGGTCTGCAATTATCCAGAAGTCCGAGAGAAAATTGCAGAAAATGTTTAATCAATAGTTTTCGTTATGGTCCTATTATGTCAAAAAATATGTGCAGGGTGTTTTTCTTCTTGATTTATGTCCCCCGGAGCGGGTATAACCGCCGCCATAATGAGTTATGATCATGTCCGCGATACACAATGTCATTAAATCTCTTTTTGGTGGTCTAAAAATATTACTCGCATTTTACCCCATCTATTTGGCAATTTTAGTACATTTAACAAAACATGCCTCCTAGCCGTGCGGCCATCTTGGACACTAAATGTTTAAGCCCACTTCAGTAGGTTAGAACTTTATTTCGTTTAGTCCTCGATAAAATTCCTATCTATAATCAAAATACCATACCGCTTTTCAATAAAACATGGTGGCCATTTTGAATATGCAGTACGCTCTAATTCACTTTTCGAGGCGCAAACATACCTAATCCTAGTCAGAAGAACTTCCCTTCAAGGTGATATCTTGAAATAATCACCAGGTGGGTGCAACAAACTCGAATTTTAAGGCCCTACAGAAATTGGCTCATGGACTATAAATTAGTTGCAATTGGCTAAGGACTTGCATTCTGATGTGTTTAGGTTGTTCAATTGACGACCCTCGTTGAACATCAAATTATTAAGCTTGCATTATCTCTACAAATGTTGGGTGACATGACATTGGCCAACATTAATGTTAATACTGTATTTAAAAACAAACAATCCCATATTAAAGTCACGTTGGCTGTTTTAAACCATTTTCTCGTTTATATCAATTAACGTACGGATCCCGAGTATGTCCCATGCTCGATTATATCCCACCCTACAAAGTTTTGAAAAATCTAAAGATAGTAGAAAATCCTATTAGAATCCCCCATAAGTTTTTGCTGGAAGGCAAATAGAGCAGGCAATTGGTGTTATAATCATTACTGTTTGGAAGTATTTTCTTTGATTTTCTTTAAAAATAATTATGCTCATGGCATCAGTTCTTCTACGGTGGTTGATATTCTGGAATACGCTGAATCTGAAAGACTTAATGTTTATGCTTGTGTGTATTCATGTTAGGGCTGAGATTCCATTATATCCCACCCCCTAAATTAAGCTAAATTCAGTAAAATAGGTGGGACTATACTTGGGTCAGTACAGTAATCTGATATCATTCAGAAGTGAAATCTACGCACATGCCTCTAAATATATAACAAATTGATATAGCGCCTTAGCATTAGAATGATCAAAGCGATTTACATAGCCTTACATTACAACATAACTAAAATAAATCTACAAGTTCTTAAAGTACAATCTTAAAGCTACAATCTTAAAGCTACAACATACTGTAATTAAGTTATTTGGAAAAAGATATGATAAAAACTTATTAGATAGCTAAATAGGTTTATATTTTGGTTTTTTGTGGTATTTTGACAAAGCTGAGCTGGAGGGTATATATATGGTAATTTATTATGACCTCTTTGATTCTAGGTTGGGATTTGGCGACGCGGGAGATCGTACACACCTCCAAACCTCCTGGAGGCAGGGTGTATTCCATTAGAATCACCAATCATCATATCATCGCAGGGTGGCAATATGAAAACTGGGCATACATGTAAGTCGAAATCATAGACACTGTGTGTCTCTTGACATAACTGCCATAGTACTTACCAATCACTACATTATAAAATGACAATTCCTCTGGAACAGTAGTGTTATGACGTCTCGTAGACGTCTAAGGTCAGAAATAAATTTCACACACAATAAATGAGCCTTGTGCACAAAAATGTCTAAATTATATTAAATAAACAGTTTTAATGTCTTACTTGATTTGGTTCAAGAATTTGGTTGATGTCCAAAACAAAAGTACATATACACATTAGTAAGATAACTTTATGGTTTTACTAGTGTCCTGGTGTTTGAAGCGTTGCAATTCAATGATGATTATGTCCTCACAGCGAAAGATCCAAAATGAGCGCACCAAGTTCATATTATTAAAAATCCTCAGGTATTATATTATATTCCAAGGGGAATTATCTTGATCGTCCTGAAGGTAATCTGTCCAGCAGTTCAAGACGACAAGAGGATAATAAATTAAGTCCTCGACGATAATTTAAATCCACAGTCCAAGAAATCACCACGCTTTCTATCTGTCCACATTTTGGAATCTATTTGCTTCGAGCAGCACTTTCGGACCTTCAAAGACGACAGTAGTTAGAATAATTACGCACTCCACTCTGCTCACATGGAAATATTGAACATATAATAAATCCTGGCACTGAGTGGAGCATTTAAAATCTACCGTATTGGAGATAAAAGAGCTATCCATACTGTTAGAGCTGATTGCAACTGCTGACGGCGGGAGAATTAGATACAAATCTCTTATATATATGACTTGCACAAAAATACAGTCTTAAAAATAGACATTTACATCATTCTTATGCAAAAAACATGACCTTGCGACAATCAAATCAGATTCTAACAATTTATCTATAAAAAAATTTTTAAACATCAATTCATATAGATAACTTTGTGGGGGAATCCCAGATCTGGCAATGTTTTGATCTTTTTTTAAAGCATAAACAGCTATGAGTCAGTTACTAATTTGCATTTCTTGGGGGAATCCCCACTTCCCCATTGTGCAATCTAAACAGGGTGCACTTAGCAAAAAAAAACTAGGGTATCCCTTTCTTTTTATAGTAACAAAATACTTGTCCTGCGGAAGAAACTCTTCTCAATCAAAAATGAGAAGAAAATAATATTTCTTAAAAGTTCTAATCAGAAAAAAAGGACGGCCATTTATACATCCTCCCCCTTCTTTAAAAAAGAAAATTTTGAATGAATGAAATGTTCCAAATCTGGGCTTTATGACATTTAACCATTTTTGTGGTTAATGTTTTCAACAGTTTACACCGTGCAAATTATTAACTTTTATAATGTTCTTGAATTGCTGACTTCAGTCTATATTACATAAATTTGTAACATCCAAATTTGAACAAAATTTAGACAACTCTGGACAAGGCATCAGCAAAAGACATTTTCTTTCCTTTGATATGTCTTATGTCCAGGATGTTATTGTGTAGAGTTTTTAAACTCCACCTGACAAGTCCTTGATTTCTGTTTTCATCTTGGGATGAAAGTCAAGGATTGTGATCCGTGTACACTAGAACTGGGTGCACTGTTTTGTACTCAAGTACATTAAAAATTTTGCAATGCAGTAGCAATGCAAAAGACCATTCGTTCTCAATTGTTGAGTAGTTTTTGTGATGTTTGTCAAACTTCATTTGAAAAATAACATACAGGTATGATTTTTTCTACATCATTTCATCTGTACTTGCATGAGAAAAGAACTCCACCACAGCCTACATCACTGGCATTAACTGCCAAATTGAATTGTTTCTCAAAGTCTGGCGCAATCAAAACTGGCGCATTCATCAAATTAGAGTTTTGATTTTCTCAAACGCTTTTTTGCATTGTCTGGACCAGTACAAATTTTGCATTTTCTTAAGAAGGTTGGTCAGCGGACACGCAATTTCTGAGGAATTTGGTCAGTATTTTCTGTAATACCGACCATACCTAAGAATCTCATGAGATCTTATTACTCTGTGGATTCGGTGTGGGGAATTTTCAATTGCTTCAACTTTTGCATGGTGTGAGTGGCCTAATTTGCCCTTGACCTACAAATATGCCCTCAAGAGTAGGACACATTTGCATGGCCAAAAATTCACTTTTTTCACCAGATTCACGTGAAACCGCTTGAGATAATTTTTCTCAACAGCTGATGGAGACTGCTCTGTGTTTTCGTGCCATGTTTTTACCCAAACTGTACACAAGGAGATCATCGACATAATGCTTCCAATTTCTATGTCTGCCAACTACTCTGTTATAGTCTCTGAAATGTTGCGGCAGATATTTTTGAGACCAATTGCCATTCTTTTGTATGGTATAAGGCCATAGGGCGTCGTACAAAAAAAGGCTGAAATTCTTTGGCACGGTCAAGTGAGGGGACTTGCCAATACCCCTTCAAACAAAATCAAATTTGACTAACAATTTGGCATTTCCAACTCAATCTATGCAATCATCAATCCGTCGGATTGGATATGAGTAGGTTTTGGAACAACGGTTTTGACTTTTCGAAAATCTGTGACAAAACGGAATAACATCAGGTTGGACCAGAGATACAGGGGGGGAACTCAATACACTACTGCTTTGCTCTACTATTCCATTGCTTCTAACATGTATTTCACCTCATTCCTGACATGTTGCAACTTGATTGGTTCACCCTATAAGGATGTTTTGTTGCTTTACAGGTCAGAGTCCACTACATCTATGTCATGGGTTATTTTATGACATGATGTTCTCACTAGGTACATCAGGAAATTTGTTCTCCCACTCATGAATTATTAACTCTTTCAATTCAACTTGTGGATCTTGTGGGAGGTGACCTAATTTCTTGTCTAAATTGGCAGTATTCAGAATTGTAATTTGACACCATACTCATTTCTGTGTTGACAGGATGTTTTTTGTTCAAATTTAACTCTGTGATATCACCCATATGGTACAATACATCACTACTTAGATGACATACACATTGCAGGCTTTTATGTCCTTCATCTCTTTCATTATACTCTTGAGCATATTTATGTCACATAATTGTCGACTTTTTACGTCTACTGGTATTTTGATCACATAGTCAAGGTCTCCCACTTGTTTCTCAATCTGCATATGGTCCAGAATACTTGGCTTGCAAAGGATGCCTTGTATTTGTGAAAAAGTGGTCAAAAACTCTATCCCGGCTTGAATACTCTGTTCATCGATCTTTGTCATACCATGTTTTCATTTGTGCCGACTCTGTTGAGATTTTGTTTGGCAATTTCCGTGGCTCTTTGGAACCTGTGCCTGAATTGAGACAACTAGTCTAACCAACAAATTCACATCAGGATTTACACAACACTTTCTTTCAGTAGAGTAGTTTCAATGGTCCATACAATGTCCCCTAACTTTGTGACCAAACACCAACTCAAATGACTAAATCCTTAATGACTCTTGTACAGCCTCCCTTGGTGGTAGCAAATAACAGGAGAGAAACTCCCTCATCCCAATCCCTCTCAAACAAACATAGGTTTGATCATTGTTTCAAGGGTTGGTGGTACTTCTAGGCCCCCTGGGATCTGGGTGGTATGATGAAGAGAACTGTATTCTGGGAAATTCCCACTGGTCCATACTTTGTGACAAACCTGGACATGAAATTGATCCTGTCAGACTGATGATTTGGAAGGGCCTATCCCCTACTAGGGTGAATTGGAAAAACTTTGTTAGAGCTTCACTATATTCTGTGCCTTAAAATTTCTCAAGGGTATTTATAGCTCAGGGAATCGGTGGAGCACACATGATGGTCAGTCGTGAATATTGATTTCTGACTTGGTCCTTGGAAGTGGTCCAACCGCAATTCTATTAACACCCTACTAAAATGGCCTCATCCAATGCTGGTATTGGTTGCAATGGGAAATGCAGTAGGAAATTGTCTGTGTTGGGCTTGCCCACCATTTGAAATGGTGACAAGTTTACAAACTCGACACCTCTTTTCTGAGTGTAGTAGGCCACCCAAAAATGACTCATCATCTCTGTCATGTGTTTTTCTCAAACCTAAGTCTCCTGCCATGGGACTATCAGGGGCTATGCCATCATTCCCTATGATATACCTTTGCCACTACAATTTGATGCACAACCTTCCATTGCTCATTATACAAGTGCATCAGAGTGGCCGCAATTTTCTCATGAGGACTACATTTGCTTGTTGTAGAAACATACAGGATTTTGCTCTGCTTCCTGTTGCAACAATGCCCTCTCACCTAATTCCTAAGTGCTGCGTCGTTGTGCTGCTCATTTACCAGATTGTATGGCTCTTTTTTTAATAAAGGGTCTCCTTTACAGTCCCTAACTCTAGCATGCTCAGCGGCTGGATTTTCATTGTTTACCAGCTTTTGTACACTTTGTTTGTGCTCAGGGGTGGATTTCACTAACAGGAATTTAGTCTCCCCTGAAGAGGAGATGACCTCAAATTCCTCTAATTTTGAGAAGAAGAAAAGTATCTCCTATAAATTTGGGACCAAGTCATCCTAAACGCTCTTCCTATATGTGTGAGTATTTTGACTACATCACCTGCGCTCACTGTTTTCTTGTAAGGCTTTTCTGGTCATTGACCTAGTTACTGCAACATGCGGGAAAAATGTCTATTTCCTCATCAAATTTATCCAATGTACAGGGCACCTGGGAAACTATGGGATATGGGGAGCACTTTCCCCCTGCCAACTCATTCCCTAACAAATGGATACCCCTTTAACTGGGAGGAGTATTGTCTACCAACAATTGGGGACAGTTCCTTTTGAAACCAAGTCTGCGATTTCAAATATTTTGTGTAGAGGGACACTAAGACAATCCATACCTATCCCTGAATCAATGCTAGTGCCTGTGGTGGACTCTGCAATACAAATGTGAAGTGCATCTTCAATATCATGGACTGCGCCCAGAAGTGTCCCGCATGAGTGTAATGGGTACTGGATCTAAACTATCACCTGAAGTGACCACAAATATCCCTCCAAAACAAAAGGCGTCTTAAAATCATCCCTTACTTTTTCGTGTCAATTCCCTTGTGTGGGATTCTTGTTTTGAACAGAAGAGATGAACTTTTGACCTCAAACTAACCTCTGCAAAACTTATTGGTTTTGACTCACTTTGGCTCCTCCTTTTGGGTGGATAGCCATGTATCTCCCCACACCGTGCCGTGTATGTCCTAAGGTTCTTCAGTGATTGCATGTGAACGGTTGATTTGGGTTCCCATCCCATGTTTCTGATTAGACAATTACGTTTTATCCCCTTTCATGGGAACTGACTGGATTTCCTCCCCTACTGAGGCTACCCATGAGACGCTTGTTAGAACCCGACCTGATGTTGTTGTGCTTGTTGTACTATGTAAATTTGTCTTGGCTAGGCCTCTAGTATGACTTAATTTGTGGGTCAATGATAATCGTCGGCCTTCTTCCGTTACGGCTGTTGCTTCACGCAAACTGTCAATTTTGTTTGTCATCCAGATGTGTTTTGATATCTGGATTTTTGTAGACACTTGTTTGAACTCTTACAACTAACATCAAATCCCTTAAGTGACCAAAATTTTTTGCCCGACTCTTGTTGAGAGGAGAAAGAAGCAGAGCGATTCAACATTTCGTCCTTTACCCGGGCAAATTCAACATGTCTCTGGTCATCCTTGTTCTGACCGAACCTGAAATTTTTTGTCTATATGCCTCTTGGCACCAATTCATTATGCTTTGAGCACGGGCCCCTGCCTAACCTCGTATAATCACTACTTCTGTCTAATGACATGGCCGGAAATATTCTTCGGCTTTACCAATGAACACTGACGTAGCAAAGCACAAGGTCAAGGCTCCTGGCCATTTCAAGCTATTGGCAATTTCTCAAAGTGTAAGAAACCAAGGAAGAGTTGTCTACTCTTGTTCCTTGAAATTTGGAACAGGCCGAATATTTGTCGCAGCAATCAAACCAGATTTTTGGAAGGAGTCTGATGAGATAGCTTTTGTTTCATTTTTTAAACTCCTATCTGAGCTTCAAGCTCTTTCTTTTCATATCCATTTGCGTGGTAGTAATTCCATCTCTTTTTGTCTGCATTTCATTTTGCATTTTTATTTCAAATTCCTTTGCCTTTCTTTTTTTGCTGCATTTGCAATTTTTCTGTCTCTAATCAATTTTTCCCTTTTTCTTTTTTTGTTCTTTGAATTTGAAATTTCATATTCTGTTTGATTCTGTTCTATTTCCATTTCTTCAATTCTATTACTTTTGAATATGTCAAGCTCTTTAAATTGAAAGCATTCACCAGTGCCCTGTTCCATGTATTTCTTCTATCCTATCCCAATATGAACTATCCCAAACATCTTCCGGACAAACTTTTCAATTCAAACATTTTTCTTGATGATTGTTTTCATGGCATGTTGTGCCTCAAGTCCTAATGCTTGGCTTAATTTCATTACTCAGGCTTCTCAGTCTTCAAACTTTCCCAAGTTATTTGCCCTATGAACAATTCTGGATCAAACTCGTCTATTGTGAATTTGTACTCTACAACACAATATACTAACCTTGAACCAAACTACAAATTAGTACATGAATACACACAAATTTGTATGCTAAAAGGTGCACAATGTTTTACAATATTTTTCACACTTTAAATGTGTAAATCTGACTGAACAAAAAGGCTCAAATTTTCTCAATTCAATTCCAAGGACGAGCCCCCAATTCTGTTATGACGTCTCGTAGACGGTTTCTCTAAGGTCAGAAATAACCTTTCAAAACAAATAAATGAGCCTTGTGACAAAGATCTAAATTATATATAATAACAGTTTTTAATGATCTTTACTGATGTGGTTCAAGAATTTGGATGTCCAACACAAAATTACATATACAAATTAGTTTAGATTACTTATGGGTTACTAGTGTCCTGTGTTGAATAGGTGTGCACAGTCAACGTGAATGTCCTCACCGCGAAGCCTCCAAAATGACAGCGCACAAGTCATATTAAACTCCCAGGTATTCTATTCCAAGGAATTCTTCTCAGTCCTGAAGGTAATGTCTTGTCCCGCAGTTCAAGACGACAAGGATATATTAAGTCCCTCGACGATAGAATAACTCACAGTCCAAGATAATCACCCACAGATTTTTCTATATGTCCACAATTTGGAATCCATTTTGATTCGAGCACTTGCCCCGGCTTCCAAAGACGACAGTTAGAAATTACAGCACCTCTGCTCACAGGAATTGAACTATAATAAATCCTGGCACTGTGTGTGAAGCATAAATCTACCATATGTAGATTAAAAAACTAGCTATCATAATGTATAGTGATTGCAACGCTGACGGCGGAGAATTAGCTCAAATCTCTTATATATATGACTTCACAAAAAAAAATCCCAGTCTAAAATAGACATTACCACAGTATCATGCACAAACATAACCGTGCACCCTAAATCAGATTTTAACAATCTAAATACACACTTCATATATATAACTTTGTGGGGGAATCCCAGATCTTGCAAGTTGTTGATCTTTTTTTTCTTGTAAGCAGATAACAAGGGGCTTGAGTCAGGTTCTAAATTTAGCATCCTTGGGGATCCCCCACTTCCCCTATGGTGCAATCTAACAGGGGCACCTTAGCCAAAAACAACTAGGGTTATTCCCCTTCTCTCTTGTATAGTAAACAAAAACTTGTCATGCGAGAAACCTCTTCTCAAAATAAAACTGAGGAAAAAAGTTAATTGAAGGAACATAATATTCTATAAGTTTAAGCAGAAAAATGGAGGCCAGATAACAGTAGGTTTTCTGGCAAAATAAAGCCAGAAAAATAGCTATTAACTGAAATTGAAATTTATTTCGTTTATAGCGATTGTCCGATCTACATTTTTTCAGTATCGGACCTGCCGATATTATGTTTGTAACCGTCTGGCCTGCGGATACCAATCCGATACTGATTATTATTTTTTGAAAGATGACCACATGTAAGGAATTTTCCATTTCATAATAACACTATGGACGAGTCCCTGTTGTTAGACCCTCCTCGGGAGCCAACGGTGATGAAACGCCCTAATGCGACTGAAATTTACATCGAATATAACCCATATCAGTGAGCCCTCCGAATCTGTATGGGAAAACGTCTCAAATCTCCACCGAGGTCGGGGGAAAGTACTCCACCACAAACATTAGTCAAAAACATGGTTCTGGTATACTCGCACTGTCTCTCGCACGTGCCGTATGTGGTAAGAGACACTAGCCAGACCAATCAGTGTTTGAAGGCTTCTTATTTTTTGGCATGGATTTTTTAAAACGGGCCTGGGAACTGACTGAGAGGTGGTGACAACCACCTGGGGGTGGGTTTGTCGCACGCGCGAATTGTGATTTGGCTCAAGCAGGTGTTTGGCCTCTCATGTCCGATTTCTCGGTTTGTTTTATTTGACTTTATGATGATGCATTTTTATTGCAAATCTGATCAAAATATAATAGTAATACTAGTACTAGTAGTAGGAATATGTATTATTATTATATCCATTAAAATATCCGGAGAAACTCGTGTACCTTTATGCTCATTTAGATAGGCCCTACGGTACAAAATCATGTTATTTTGATGTTGTCATAATCGAATTAAAGATCTCATGTCAATTTATTCACATTCAATAACCTGCGCCTCATGCATCTTCAATGAAGCTTGATGAAGGCAATTTTATCATTGTGTCATATCGAATCCTCAGAGATCTAAGGGGCTACTTCATAAAAACCAGAATCTGTCTGTACAATCATGCATTCATTAGACTGACATAGGGGCCTGTACACAGGGGTGGGGGGGGGGGGGGGGGGGGGGGGGGGGGGAGGGGCACCACAATGATATGGGTGTTAGCTCGTGCTTCCAACCCAAGGAATTATTCGGGTGAAAAGGACTGGAAAAAAAAAAATAGGGGCCTTCCTTTGGGTGAGAGATAGCCCCAAATTATCCCAAATAGGGTTCCTGAGTGGCAAAAATATGCAAAATTTCTAAAAAAAAAATAGAGTTCTTCTTTTGGTTGGGGTTGTTGATTTGTTTTTTTATTTGGTTTGTTTTTTTTTTAGTAAAGTATTGTAGTTAGTATCCCCCAAATGGGGTTCTGGGTCTTTGTGGTGACAGTCAGTGGTTAAAATTTTAACAAAATATGGGGGTCTTTGGGTCATGGGTGTTTTGGGGTGGTGGACAACGATGTGAAAAGGGTTTGGGGGGGGGGGTGAGTCTAAACAGCCTTATACTACGCGTCGCTTCCAAGATGAGAGTGACAGGGAGGGCTGGGGGAGACACAGTCTGACGTTTTGTTACAGGTTTAGCAAAAAGGTCAAAGCTCATTTAGAGGTCAATTGCGTGAACTTACTGACCTGGCACAGAAACAAGTACTCAGTGGTAAAGGTCACACCCATAGGTCGAAGGTCACACATGGAGAAGAGATGCACTAGTTGGGGTTTTGACATTTTTCGGCACCAAAATTACCATTAGTAGAAAGGGTTAGTTTAAGGGTTTTCAGCCGGCAATTGCCTGACCATCGAGAGAGGGGGATGTGAGGGGGGAGATTTTCCCCTGACGCGACGGCTTTTTACAGGGCGCAGCGGGCTGCCAAAGCCATTAAGCCCTGCCTAAACAAGCTAGGAATGAGGGTTTATAGAAAGGAGATTTAAGACAAGAAGAAGGAGAGAAGAGAGAGAAGACAAAAACGGGAAAGTAGGCCTACACAGGATTCTTGGGTCGGGACTTCTGAAAAGTTTTGTGTTAACTTTTGGGAAAAGCGGAAAGAAAATCCGATTGCACATATTTTTTTTCCCGGTTAAAGTTGATCTAACCCTCGGGTACTTTTTTTGATATGACTACTGATATCAACAAGTCGACCTTTTCTTGCGATTTTTCTCCAATCGTAACCTTAATCAGGAAAATTGGACCGTCTTCGTTTTCCCTTTGTGAGTGTACGGAGTGAGCTTTCTCGCGCTGGGCCCAGTGGCGGATTTAAGAGTCGGCAGTGTCAGCAGCTGCATGAAGGGCCCTCCCCCGAAAATATTGCTCTCAGGGCCCCCTCAGACACACCCTAGTCGCACTAAAGTGAGACATTGCGTCACCCTGCGCGACACCTAAAAGGGGGCACCATCTTAAATTGCTGACAGGGCCCTTTTCCTTAAAGTCTGACGCAGAGGAGATTTTCGAAAAAAAATATTATATTCTTTTTTAATAATGAAATAGTCACCACGAGAACTAAAGATACTAACTAAAATACACAATTCGAAATTGAGATGAATCAGAGTTCATTTTGACGCAGAAGTATTTTGACCGCAGTAGAGAAAGTAGTAAAGTAAAACATTTATGCTGTAGGTATTACGTCCAATAGGATTACTGTTGTTATAACAAAATTAAGGATCTGGAATTTTTATAAACAAAAAAAAAACCAAAAAAAAAGAAAAAAAAAAAAACAAAATGTTGTGATGTCTATAGGAAGGACATTACGATTTAAGACTTAGCAATTGAACACAGGGGATTAGTATATGTACCAGCATTATGTACATGCAAAAAAACACAATGTTTTTGGAATGCGGGCGCCCTCCTCAGGAAATTCTCTGAGTCGGCCTTTAAATCCGTCGCTGCTGGGGCCTAGGGGCAGGAGAGAGGAAGGGAAGAAAATGGGTAATGAAAGAAAGAGAAAAAGGAGACGGGAAGGGAGAAGGTAAAGAGAAAATAAAGAGCTTGAGGCCGACGGGTCTCTGTACTCTAGGATAATAGTCTGCAAAAAAGTGCGGAGAACATAGCTCTTTGGTGCGCACCTTTTTTGCAATTTTGTGAACGTATGTTAACGTAATGATTTTGATTAGGGAGAGAATTCCCTCATGCACCATTTAAATGAAAACATTGGTGTTAGGCAGGCCCGTACGCAGGATTGTTTTATTGGGGGGGGGGGGGGCTGGGCATTCAGAAAAAAAGTATACTTTTTGGTAAATGTGGACCCCCCTCAAATGCTCCTTTGTGAACCATAGCATCACCGAAAGTTGACTTCTATTAAATTGGTGATCTTTTTATAAAAAAAAGCCCCCCATCAGAAGTGCCCCCCCCCCCCCGGCGTATAGGCCTGTGGTTAGGGGGGTACAGGAGGGACAGGGCTGTCTCTTTGGGTCAGATGCCTCCCCGTCACAACAGGTGAGGACGTTGTTATCTGATTTAGTTTATAAATTATTTCAGTTTTAAACAAGGAGCCTATACTCGCTGCAGAAGATGCCTGGGGAATAAGTGTTATTTTGGGTTTATTTGATTCCAAGTTTTGTTAGTTTAAAAATATAAATGAAAGAAATCACAAAATAAAAGAACCATCATGTTCACCTTAAAAAGCGATTGATAAGGAAGGAAATGGCATGGAAGGAAATCAAAACAAAAAATCGGTTATATGTGATTGACCTTTACTCATCTTAAATTTGTAGGAAAGTACAAGTATGATATGTTACTAGCTCACCCATTGAAACATTAAAATGGTTAATACCTGTTACAGGATAACTTACGGTTCAGTTGGATGGACAAGCTAGCTTTAACATTGAAAGTGAGTGAATTGGGAAGGAAGATTAGGTTCAGACAGGTATAGCGCTGGTGGAAAACAATAATTTCAGGGTTTATGAAAGAATGGATACCACTGGGCTTGGTAAATGGAGGGCTTGTGCTTGTTTGTGGAAACGGCAGTATGCATATGAGTAGTAGAGTCCCTTTATTTTTAGAATGCTCAGCCCACCCTCAATAAGGAAAATACTATAAACCAACCAACAAACAACCAAACAAACAAGAGGAAAAGAAAAGAAATACCAAGGACAATTTCTGATTTCTCAAGCTTCTCTTCCCGTCTTTTTATTTTATTGTATGGTTTATTTCCATACTGGGCACTCTGATACTCTAGAAATAATGTATGCACACATAAATTATTCACAAAGCAAAGAAACGTGAAACGACTGCAACTGTACTCTGAATAATCATGATGTCAAAACTTATTTTAAAGGCGTATTTCAATTAGCTGCGATCGTGTAATCGATATTAACTGAGACCTATAAGTGCCTAATAAAGTCGCGTGCCATTGACCACCTGTTGGAGGTCAGTTCGTGTCTGTGGTCCCTGGATTTAGCATTCAAAATTAACCGAGATGTGAGCGAATGGGTTATCAATGCGGTAACGTTACTTGTGAAGCGATACTGCTGGAGACAGTTTTCCCTACAGATTCGTACAGTCTCGGCGGGCTACTCCCTACCTAGTGTATCCCAGGAGCCCTGGCAATTTCACGTTCTGTGGATAAGTTGGTTGGCATGGCTGTCCAGTCTAGGGGGTGGGTAAGCTGAAAAGTCCTCAAGTTTTTAGTTGGAGCATTATCTTTTACCAAGTGCGCTCTAAACACAGAGCAGAGCCGATGATCTTGGGGTACAGTCACTTTGTTGTACTTTCCCTATTCAGTTAAGATATTTCATGAACAAAAGGATATTATACCCATGATAATAGTTCATCCCCTTGTAATAACCACCATATATAGTGCGCTAAGAAAATGGAATTTCTAGAACAAGTAAAGTGGGATTTGCTTAAAGAAACTGATGTTATACTAATGCTAGAACGCCAGATGTTTTTAGTTCTATGGCTTGAACGCTACGGCGTACACGGTCTCGAAGGGAGATGTGCTATCACCGATACCGACTGCATCCGACTAATATCGATACCGATATACCAATCGGAAATCGGAATCCCGATCATTGTGGTTCTAAGGCCATACAAAAAACAGATGAGAACTTCTGAAACATTAAAAACATCTTGTCTGTGCTATTTAAAATTTGAAATTAATTTTAATTTTGCCGACAAATGATTCATTTTATTCAAATATTATCCTGGGATCAATATAGCCCATTAAGTCCAATTTTACAAACCCCATGATGAAAATTTTATTACATTTAATTTGAATAGTTTTTTGTTATAGGTTTGGGACAAGTCTACATATGAACATTAGAGACACTTACAGGTCACGTAGGCACAGTGTACGCATTGGCTGTGATCAGTGCACCAGGCACTACCAGAGTAATTAGTGGCCTTCCTATGACCGGTCCTGAGGGTAAGTCAAATTAACACTAAAGTATTGGTTTCAGTGACATGATCCGATTCACTTAAGGCCATAAGAAAGGGTTTGAATCATTACCAATTTTTCCTATTTATCAAGTATATGTATGTTGATATAAAATCCCCACATCCCTACTGAGGCTGTCAGAATTGGGTTCAGAGTATCACTTCATTTGCATAAATTAATATTCAATCCCCTTTGTTATCCAACGGAATAAACCGCAATACAAAGTGGATACCTTGGGAAAATGATAATTTCGCCCCCATAGCGTTCTGAGTGATTAACAAAAGCCGATTTTGCCCAAACCTACAGGATAGTAATAATACATATTTTCAGAAGAGCATTCAAAGCACTGTTAGCAATTATTAATATAACACTCCATCAGAAAAATTGTTACAAGCACTTCGCCTTCACCTATACTCTGTCCAGCTCGAAGTATGAAGTAGCGAAGTGGGCGTAAATACATCGAACGGGGGGGTGGGACCACCTTTTAGCGCGCCGTAGTAAAGCACAAGCAGCACTGCAACTGAAAGGCGGCACTGGTTGTACACGCGCGAATAACAGAATATTGCTTTGGTCGACGAGGCAATTGAGAAAGTGCCTCAAGTGGCATAACATTCTGGCCGCATCAGGGCGCAAACCACAACCTTCAGATCAATGAGTCCTGATTGCATATGTATCACCTCTTCAACCCGGTGATTCAATGTAGGGTTATAAGCAAGCACTAAGTGGAGCTTCTTACCAAAGATGGTCTATATAGATAGAGAGGCAAAAACGTTACGTAATCTTTAGAAATTCATCGTCCCGCATGTTTTGCCGACCACAAGAAACCTAGAGTACCAATAGAAAGCATGGCTGCCTCCGCTTCTTCCACTAGTGGGTGCTGCTTGCATATACATTAATCGGTATGATACAAATTGATGTATGTGTTTAGAGGTGGCCATGTGTAATAATAGCCGATCATTGTGCTCAGATCTCTTTTTTCTCATAATGCAATGCGCGCTTAGGTGAAAAGATGTATTCATTGAGGCGGGTTTATTTAAATCAGACGACTGACATTTCATTTCAATTCGTGTGTGGCCATGGGTAGGACATTTAACCACCCAATAGCAACCCCAACATCCCACCACTGACATTTGGCGGATTGTTTGTATCGAATTGACATTATGTTTGTATACAAGCACCCAAACTAATAATTATTCCGTGGCAATATTCAAAATGCCAGCGCCCATCACGGACACTGGTTTTGAATGGGCTTCACCCCCTTGGCTCTTACTAACACCATGCTTGACTGACTGAATGATCAATTCATAATCCAGCAACAAATTCTGTCTTCCCACGAGCTTGTGAACACACGTTTGTTGATATTCCGTGTGTTGATTCTTCCTCAAGTAATGCCCCTATGCATTTTTGTTTTTTAACAATTCATAATGTTACCAATAGAGTCTACTGAAAATGTAAATTTTTTGGCCGTATAAATTAAGACATAGAACAGTGACATGATCTCACTAAATGATGATAGAAATGATATCCTAACACGCCCCACAGAACCACTCCCTACTGGCTCCATCGCTGTTCATGGGTGACTGGTGCTCGATGGTCCCCGGTTTGATTCCCACCCATGGTATGAAATCTTCTTTAGCCTCTACTTTCCCATTCCCTTCCTCCATGATGGAAAAAATGTTATGGATTATATTTATGAGTTTGTGATACGAGGTGGCTTTCCTTCGTAGTTTGAACATGGAAAACATGATTTGTACACAAACACTTTCTCAGACCTCAAGCAGTGTAGCTTTGCTTAGCACCCCTCCAAGGGCGTCTTGTTTTCAGGGCAGTTGACAGCACAGTCAAGGTGATTAATGGTCATTTTCCTAGACCCATAACGACCCTTAAAACCTTCAAAACCTACCTGACAAAACTCAAGGAGCGGACCCCGGCATGCCTGCTAACAATAGGTGACTATTCAATGACCCAACATACAGTGTGTAAAATGAATATCAGAACCCAAACAATGCAGACGTCCACGCACACCTTGATACGGACAATGTGCGATATGGTCAATTATGCCCCAACATACAGTGTTGTAAAATGATACCAGAACCCAGACAATGCATACATTCCACAGCACACATGATCACTGGACAATAGGTGACTTAGTCTGACTTGTCAATATGGCCCCAACAACAGGTGTGTAAAATGATTGCAGCACCTTGGACAAAGCAGAAGTTCCAGAGAAACACCTGCTGTGACAATAGGTGAACTTGTCAGTATGATATATGGCCTAATATGGTTGCCTTCATATATGATATTTATTAATTCTAATAATCAGTGGGATTATTTAGGGGATGGGGAGTTTGAAACCAAAGGTTTTCAGAAACTACTGATATGAAAATTTATTTAAAGAGTTACAAAAATGCAGGCAGACTATTGTATTTGTTTTTTACGTCAGAACTTAGTAAATGGACAATGAGAGAGGTTTTCAACAGCTATTCAATCAATGACTGACTCTCTCTCGTTCTCTCCTCTCTCTCTCTCCTCTCTAATTCCCTTCTCTCCATATGTATTGGGACTGTAATTCAATTAAAAAGACCTAATTGAAAACACTCATTTAAGCACCACATTTATAGGGCTATATAATTCCAATGGAGAAAAAAAGTTGTCTCAGAGACCGCACTCTTTGTTTGAAAATGGTTTGTCAGACCACATTATATAGTTTTTTAGTTTTTTGCTCACTTTAAATACTTTTTAATTTAAATTGGTTTAAAAAAAACGAATTCGTCCATGAATGAAAAAAGTGGGTCCAAAAATGGAATAAAAAAACAAAATTGAAAATCCCCCATTTCGCATTAGCATTTTTCTAAAAAAAAAGCAATTCGCATTGGCATTTTCACATTTCTTCTCATACAAACTTGTTTTTTTACCATAACCTTGGTTATTTCCTGAATCATTTGACAAGAAGGGTGTTAACTTCAGATTATGTAACACTTCTCACAAAATATATGCTCTATTTCTCTTTTTTCCATATATAGGTCTGGCAGTAAAATTGAAGAGTGCCCCGTTGTACATATTAAGACACTCCTGTGAGACCGAGACGTCAAGAGTATATTTTATTAATGGGGTATATCAACACAGTTCCTTTTCAAAGTTCCCCCCCCCCCCATAAGCAGCCTTACGATTTGCATTACAACAAACTTTGATCAAAGTGGTTGGGTTAAACTTGTATTAATGACATACATTACACTACATTTCGAGGTAGATTTATTGAACTTTGCAAGAAATTGGTTTAAATGTCATTTCAGATTTTCTTCATAAATCAGTATTTACATGTACCAAATTGACCCACAAGCCAGTTCTTTAGCCAGTTCTTAATGAAGTAACAATTCTGTAAGTCACATATCAATAAAATATTATGTAGAAGGGGAAGAAAGTTTCGCAAAATATTGAACAAAAAATTCAAATTTGCAGAGTAGAGTTTTTCTTAAAAAAAATTTATATAAAATTAGTAGTTTGCTGCATATCACTTGATATATTTCCACAGTGCAATGAGTTTAATATTTTAAAAGTCAAGAAAGTTAAAAAAGTGTGCATTGAACAAAGATAGTAATACACTGCTATCACACTTTGGCCCACTTAACAGCATACAGCATAATCTTTTACAACAATATTTTTCATTACTCAATTATTATTGATTAAAAGAAATGGCAAAAAAATATAATTTTTATTTTCTGTTATATTTTTTTAATGTGGTTTTTATTGCAATCAGTGATTCTTAAAAAGAAAAAAATGCAGTCAGTACTCTTTTCAGATTTTTCCAAGTAATATTTTGCATGTGCTAGTCCTCAATATAAGTCCGAGCAGCCGGTTGCATAAATGGAAATTTGTGACCTGCTCCCACAAAACCAGGACAAAGGCGCCAGCACAGACTAATTTAGAGAAATTGAGGTCATAAACTTGGGTAAAATCAATAGAAAACAAAAGAATTTCAAAGAAATACAGACAACTTTATGTAATGGATTTAAAAAAAAAAGTGCAAGTTTACATTTTATATCTCATTTAAAGCCTGTTTTCTCAGCATTTCAAATCTTGCACATATTTCAAAATGAAAAATTTCCGACTTTATCCGGGGTTAGTGGGAGCAGGTCACATTTGTAATAAACCTACTAGGTTTATTCATTAACTTTCCCCTGATTTGGGTCAGAGTATACCATATTTGAAGCCGGGAATTCAATTTTAGAAATCTACAAGGACACGGAACCTAGTCAACCAACAATTATCGCTATATTGGTGGAATGGAAGCAGAATAGGAGACAGAGAGACCAGCAATCGACTCAATCCTTGTGTGTGTGCTCTCTGCAGGGCGATGGTCACGGCGTTCATGGCGTTTACAGGTATTTTTTCTTGAAATTCTCCATTTTTTGTAAACACTTGAGTCCATAATGTACGCGGGAAATTCGAAAATTGGCCCCCAATGTATCATTTGTAGTTTTAACCTTCATATACATGATAGAGGAGATCTAGATATACACAGAATGTTATGTTTGAAGGGTCTTGGACTTCCGAAAAGAAGTTAAAAAAATAATAAAAATAAATATGAAAAATACAGATTATCACTGTAATTAGCTGTAATTATGCACAAAGCAGCTACCAATGTTCCCATGGTATTAATCATACCTCCCACTGGTCCAGGGAAAGTGTTTAAAACCCTAGATTTGAAGCACATGTGAGTTGATTCCTTTTGCATGCACGCTGTTTTAGCTCAGTCCGGCTGCAGTAAAGGGTCTTACCTCCAATTGACTTCTAGTTTTTGACTTCTTGTGTATTATGGTATGGCATATTTATGTGTAAAATATGATATTGTTCTTCCTCAATCTTTAATCATTGCTTTAAAGAAAAATTGCAATAGTTTAATATCTTCAGGTTGTTGCAAATGAGCCTGAGCTGTGTCACCTTGAGTGGTCGCCATTATTGTAGCCATTTAAAAGGTGCCACGCGAGATTTCAAATAACAGGTTTCCCTAAAAAATGTGAAAATTATGATTTTTTGCACGGGTGTAAAGCTTCTATCAAAAATATCCCCCTCTGAGAGGATGTAGCGAAGAACTTTTTTCTTTTGGTACAAAAATTGTGCAAATTTTTAGAAGCAATACAAAATTCAGCCTATGTTTTTTGATTGAAATATAAGGCATATACCATCCACCTTTTGTTTTTCATGTTTAAGTTTTTGTAACAAAAAAGCTAGAGATCGATTGAGTGTCTAATCTATAAAAAATAACTACATATTCAGAGGAAATATGGTTGACTGAAATCTCTTGGGGTTGTACCTTTAAGAAGTTTTCAAAATGAATTAATATTCTGAGGCACAATTGGTACATGACTTGTCTTTTTAATCCCGAAAAGTAAGATGCTTGACAATGAACATTGTTTATGTATATCTATATTTCTTTCCCCCTTGCAAATGATTTGCTGAGCTTTGACTACTGTACGGTTCTTAAGAATTTGTATTCCGATGTCATAGTTCATTAATATGGACATACTCTCTGCTTTATTGTATTACGATAACAATAATGTGAACAAAATAAATTTATCCATCGAAGTTGCAAGTTGTTGGACAGAACCACATGTTAGCCAGTCCTTTAAAACTATTTTTAAAACTTTCTTCCTAATTTTGAATAGCAAGTGGATTTTATTAATATAAGGTCATTAAAAACCTACTAAGCCTCGTTCTTTTGATTAGATGCTGTAACACGCTTCATTTTAATGTTTCCCCAATACATGTGTGACGTTTCATATAGGAAGTCCCAAATATGCAAAGCAAATGAGGTATTGCCATTTCTGTCCTGCACTACTGCACAATATCATACAGTGTATGACAGAATCAATGTTGCAACACCTCATTTGGCTACTTGGGATTTCTATTAAACCTCTACCATAATGGTACCTTCAATGTGAGCAAATAGGGTTCTTTTAAAATGTGATAATTTTTAACACTGTAACAAGCTTAGTTTTTAATGAGCACACCAATTTAACATGGTCAAGTGATTGATTGGCTGTGGTTGTCAATATCCTCTACTTTTCTTCTACAGTAAAATCGAGAAAACAGATTTTTACAACTTTGTATTAAAATTTATCTGTAAAAAATTCTCTGAAATTTCTACTAAAGCTGAGATTTGTGACAAAGAAAGTTTAATTTATTCTTAGACTTAGCAAATTTAGCATTCTTTCGAATATTTGTTAACAATTATTAAAAACAAAGTTTAGTCACTATTTTTGTATAAGAAGTTTGTATGTCAAAAGTTACTTTGTGTTTCCTGTTGATAAGCACGAATTGATTGAGACACATATTACTACTATTATTATACACACAAAAAATTGAAAAACTTGTGTGTGTATAATAGTGTGTGTCTTTAGTCAAATTGTAATAAAAACTTATTTTAAGAACTGTACAGAATAATAATTATGGAAAATAATCGAGATGTTTCATAAAGGTACAAACTATTATTGCTAATATTCATTGTTATTTGTAAAGTCATTTTGTTGTCCTTCTCATGAAGGCAGATTTCCAGTGAGTGATTTTTATTTGTGTAGTTTCATTTAAGATATGGCTTAACGGGCTGTCAATATATGGCTTACAGCTCACAATGTATGGCTTACATCGGAATGTAGGACCTGTCTCAAATGATGAATAATATAGATTATCAAAACCCCAAATGTTAAAGATAACAAAATAGTAAAAATCTTGAACAGTGAACATATATGGAGGCCATGGCCCACTATGCTATCTGGGTCTGTGCTGGAGAGCCTTGATACAACCTCCAGCAAGACCCGCCAGGAATTTATTAATATAAATTCTGTATTAAACTTATATGATTTTGATATTTTCTGTCCATGTGATGATCACTATAATATCTGTGTTGTTAATGTGATATCCATGAGTTTACATGTGATATCCATGGTTGTACATGTGATATCCATGGTTGTACATGTGATATCCATGGTTGTACATGTGATATCCATGGTTGTACATGTGATATCCATGGTTGTACATGTGATATCCATGAGTTGTACATGTGATATCCATGAGTTGTACATGTGATATCATGAGTTGTACATGTGATATCCATGAGTTGTACATGTGATATCCATGAGTTGTACATGTGATATCCATGAGTTGTACATGGGATATCCATGAGTTGTTACATGTGATATCCATGAGTTGTACATGTGATATCATGAGTTGTACATGTGATATCCATGAGTTGTTACATGTGATATCCATGAGTTGTACATGTGATATCATGAGTTGTACATGGGATATCCATGAGTTTACATGTGATATCCATGAGTTGTTACATGTGATATCCATGAGTTGTACATGTGATTATCCATGAGTTGTTACATGTGATATCCATGAGTTGTACATGTGATATCCATGAGTTGTACATGTGATGTATTTTCCAATAAGCTCATTTACATTATACTTTTAATTTTAAAAGTTTCATTTCATGGTCTATTACAATGGGCAATTTCCAGTGTGGCGGCATTCGGCGGATTGATTAATATAATGTGCTATGTTTAAAAAAAAATTATCATCAGAAATTAATGAAGTCACAAAGTGTTCATTTTGTTAAAGTTGGAAATCTAATTTTATTACCATGATGGTGTAGCTTCCAACTGGATCAGTGTTTGCCAGAATTAATTGTCGAAATGCTGTTTTTAAATTTCTACATTTAGCATTGTGTAATCATGATGCAATGTTTGTGCATATAAGCGATAACTGTCGCAATTTATGTATCAGTAATATTTGTGACACGCTAGCATGATGAAGACCAGCATCAGCTGATGTGTGCAACCAATCAGCTATTGTTTTGTTATTTGGAAAGTACACTTTATAAATCTTCATTAAAAGTGATCAAATGTTTTCTTGTCATGCCTAGTTTGGAACCACTAGTTATGAACTGAACCTCACCTATTTGAATAATCATTAAATGGAAAAGCTTGTATCACTTGCTAGAAATTTGTGGAAAAACTTAGGCAATTGTAACCAAAATGAAGACAGTTTAGCCAGCTGTGACAAGGTGGTTTCGTTTACATCCTGAAGGATATTGGTTTAATTTTATATTTCACTGGACTCATGTACCTATTAATTCAGTAGAACCTCTGAAGCCCTTTGGAAAAGGTCATGAATGTTGTTCAGTGTTTCATCCCAATCAGATGTTTTGCATGTTTTAGATTTTGCATAGGTTATAAGTCATTTGGGACAACCATTCAAAAACTACAGACCTAAGACAAGGCTCATTTGAATCCATTTTCCATGCTGATTATGGTCGTGACAATGCACTTTTGCATTCAAGATGGTTCCCATTGTGAGGCAGTGAGGGACTTTGCCTGCATTGATCAATTGATCCTATTGTACTCAAATGACTCCCTTAACAACCATAACAGAGTGACTATTGGAGATACAATGTGCTGGTTATCAAGACAGGTAGAGCTGTTTTATAGCTATG